>JAOXYI010114202.1:0-11955 GCA_028566495.1 Lithophaga antillarum | reverse complement strand
CATTCTTTCCAGATCAACTAAAATGATGCTCGAAAAAAATGGCAGACATTAATTTGGCGGGAAAAGGGAGATAATTCAATAAATCTCCCTTTAGGCATGTTGCACACTTTTATTATATAGGATATTTTATTTCTCGTTCAAAAGAGCTTTCCAACGATATGTCATAAATATGCACTGGGATCATTTTACAAAATCGCACAGAGTCCCTGCTACAGACTATGAATTCCATGCCCTTAGGATCAGTGTTATCTTAAATGATAACTCTCAAAAACATTTAGAGTTATACAGGGGAAATATTCTGATCTACGATCAAATTTTTGGAAACGAAAACCTTTAGATCCGTAACACCAGATGGTTTCAAATACAACAAAAGTAGTCACATCAGTAAACATTCAGTTTCGATAATTCTTTGTATAGTCAGCTGTTGGTTTTCTTTTTTAAGTTTAATTTATTTCATCAAAACAGACAAATTAATTGACAAAATTACCAATATTTCTATTTTATTGTGATTTCTAGTGGCTATATATAATTTTGATCACTCTGCATCTAAGAGGTTGTCTTGTTTTTGTTGAACAAAAACTTCAATAAGTATGTAATTATTGACTCTCCTAGTTACTACCTTTTTAAAAATTGAATAACAAATATCTGTGTATGGTTCATAAATATAAAGGTACCTAGAAGCAGACGCATCCGATCTATGACTATTTTTTTTTAATTCTGAAATTCTTAAATCTCCTGGAGTTATCTCGCATTGTACGTACATAGTAACATTTGCCATTATTAACTGACAGGGTAAACAATTAGGCTTTAACAATTAAATCTTTTTCATTCATTAAGAAATTAATATTTTGCACAAAGCATTTTTGAAATGGCGATTCACACTCAATATTATAAAGTTCTTAATTATGAAAACTATTGATTTGTTAAAAGTGCCATAATAAGGCCATTTCGATTAGTAATACACCCTTAAAAATCTTAGAAATTCATTATTTTGTTGTGAAGTATAAACGTGTAAAGAAAAGACAAGGAAATTAACTCTTCAAAACTATGACAGAAATATGTATAAGTATTTAAGCAACACAATGCTGCAGTAAATAAACATAACTTTCAGGAGAGAAAGTTTGTTGAACAGGATCAAGACAACGGCAGAATGCCAAAGAATCAAAGAACATTACAGTTCGGATATAACAAGCCAATACAAAGATAAGCATATTAAAACAAGGCAAAAAGAGAACTACATGAGATTGCACATCACGACCTCCCATAAAAATACCAGTTTTGAGACCAAATACATCGATGAGGTAAGAATCTTCTGTACTGCATAGCAGGATCTTCTGTACTGCATGCAGCACCCAGCTCAGAGTTCCAATTTTCAAAGCCAATGTTCACCTCATATTTCAAATCAAATTGGTTAGAACGTATGATAAAGAAGCAAATCTGTAACAAGCTGAGAAACGAAAATTCAGTAATGGTCAGCATCCTCATAACCGCAACCATATGTGGAATGACGGTTTCAGTTAAGGTTTATTGATACTTTGTTTACATAATATAAGTGAGATTATCATCATTTTAACAATAGGAGTCCTGTGGCCCAGTGGTCTAGGCAATTAGTTACATCTACCTACAGGTACACTTCACTGTAGCCTATCACATCCAAGATGTTAGTTCGGGACTGACTTTGGTGACTACGAAAATGACGTGCCTTGTGTGATCAAGTTTACCAATTACTTGTTGAAGATTGGGTTCTCTATGAGCACTCCAGTCGGCTTCCTCCAGCAATAAATCTAGTCGCAACCATATAAATTTAGTTGAAAAAATTGTTGAAACTAGCGTTAAGCCCTAATTTAACAAATAAACAAATCTAAAAAAGGAAAAACTGATGGAACCCAAATTTTGTACACAGGTGACAGCAGATGAAACTTAATATGGCATAGAAAGAAGTATGTGTCATAGGAATACCTATTTAGGACCTTAAAAGGACTTTCATTCTTTGATGGTAATTTAAGGTTTAAACTCTCGTTTTAGTTCCTCTTTTTCATTTATAAAATAATAAAAACACTCTTCCTGCATTTTGAAAAAAGATGTATTGTGGGCATGGATTACACATTAATACTCTCGTGCCACTGAACCTACATCATGAAAAATAAGTACCCATCTGGGCGATTTCAAAACATAAAAAATACACGATACAAAACTGTGCTGCATATTGGAAAATGTGTTGAAATTTCATACAATGTTTAAGGAATCAAACTCGCCATTTGAACTTTAAACTGTTTAATGTTTGAGAACAATTAACATTTTTTTATTACATTTACAATACCGACACCAGTATCATATCGGTGTAAGCTAAACATGATGTTGTGATGATGGATAATCACAACTTTATATATCTTCTTTGCAATATTTCTATCTGAATGGAAAAGAGGACGATATTTTAATTTATAGAAATAATCACAAAATATTTTTTTCATACGCATTCTTCATATTTAACATTCATATTAATATTCTCATGTATTTCAGTGACATTTTGAAAAATCGACAATATTCAGATAACAGAGAATTAGTGTGATGTTCTACTCTGTGGAACAGAATTTTGGAAAATATTACAATATGCTTTATGATTATTTAAGTGTTCAATATGAACATTATATATTGCATTTTTACCATTACACTATTCAATACGATTATTCAAATGTGTAATGTTAACATTAAATTTGCACTTCGACTATTCTAGTAATCAATATGACCATTTATTTATTTATATTACAGTTGCTGCTTGATTGATTGGATGGGGTGTTTACACCACTTTCAACAATTTTGTCAGCTATATCGTGGCGTCCAGATTTTATTGGGGAGGAAGTCGGTGTACCCCGTAAAAATCCCCGACCTTCGGTAGGAAAACAGGTAATCCTTGTCATTTAAGGTTAGAGTCGAGCAAGCCTCGCTACGAACACATCCCCCCCGCAGGTGACCAACAGTATAATTGACTATCTACCTAGACCACTCGGCCACCGGACCCCTATATTATAGTGTGTGTATGTGTGTGTGTGTGTGTGTGTGTGTGTGTGTTATCATTTTAAGTGCACATAATTCTACTTGCAAACTGTAAATTCTAAATCGCATTGCAACTTCGATTTCCACATTTGATACAGCGAAATGTACACTGAGTTTTGCGTTATGTTATTATGTAGTAACACATTATACAGTGGGTTTAACTGGTTGTAGGTATGTTCCAATAATTGGAGTCTAGTTTTTTTTTCTACATTGTCTGTACATGTAATAGGGTATGCCAGTTTAACAGCCAAATAATGTTTTAGAAAAAGTCAAGATAACCTTGTGAGACATTCAGAGAAGAGGAAACAGAGGGGAATCATGATACTATTCGCACTCAGCTGAACGACTTGATTACAAATCTTTCATGTATTCTAAATATGTGTCGTAGATAAAAACTTCTCCAGAAAAATTCGGGTTGTTAATATTGTTAAGTAGATATAGGAGATCACCAAAGAGACACCCAAAAGTCTTAATTCTATACAGTCAAACAAGAACAATGAACGGAGCGGAAAATAAACAACACTGAAAACTCAAAACAAAGAAGGAAAACACGAACTACCATAAAATCCGTGAATGAAATATTTCAGTTGTTGCTTTCCGCAAAACCAGAATTTCTCCGAAATGTTGTTATTATTGAACTTAAAGTTGTATTGGAGTTAAGTATAAATATTCCTATTTAAGCATAGTTCTGTTCACGAGAACTGAAATACTTAATATAATTTAAATAGAGTTAATGTAGATTTAAGTAACTAAAACATGCAGTGTTATTCGCGCGAACTGAACGTTAGATTTTTTTTGCTTAATTTATTTATTCTGCATTATTAAATCGCGAAATAGCATACCCGGTCAATTGTATCAAATTTCACTCAAAAATCAAACAGAAGCCATAACGGTCCTTGGCGGACGTGAGACTTTAATCCACATTATCGACTCATTTAGCACAGTGCGTTCAGGCGGAAGATTTTTGTTTTATTTAGCCAATTACAGGTCATTTAAGCTTAATATGGCTGTTGGATGTGGAGTCCATGAATAACTCAGAAGAGGATTATCCTCTGCTCAGTCTTCTGAAGCTTACAGTTAAATAATAAATCAGCTCAGCGGTTTCTTGAATTCAGCAAATAAGAGACCATCATCATGACTTGTGGCGTCAACACTGTGGAATGTCGGGTTGTATAATAAAACAAATTTTGAAGAAGACTTCATTAAATCATTCCTGTCAAGTTAAATTTTAATTCTCAGTTCGGTTTTTATTTTGATATACTAAGTCATTGATGTTGCTTATGTAGACCATACTGGAATTAAAATCTATATGAGAAACATTTCATATAGAATCATTCTTGTAGCAGTCCTTAGAAGTCTGGGTTCATTCGTTGATAAGGAGGAGATTAGGAAATTTTAACCAATGAAATACTATTTTGTCCATGGCGGCAATGTTGAACATCAAATAACCTTGAAAAACTAAATCTGAAAGTTGACCACCCAAGAAACAAGTTGGTTTTAACTTGAATTACAGCCTTGAATACATGTAAGAAGACTCAAAAAGAAGGCAAACTAGCGAAACACTACAGAAAGGAACACAAAGATAATCTCCGCTCTTTTCACGATACGGCCTTGTATCAATTTGATTGATAACAGAAAAATTATACTTTCTATCCTAATTGTTATCAGTATGGGGTGACCCCCTCATATCATACAATCTGTAAAGGTCATGCAGTAAGGAATACAATTACAAACTGAAACGTTTGAAGCGAAAAATTAATAAAGCAAACCATAACTTACTTAACTAAATACAAAAAATGGCTCTTTTATTCCGAAAGTGGTAGGTTACATGTATGTGAAATCTGTTTAAACAAAACTGAAAGTTTCTTAATTGAATGAAAAATATAAGTAGATATAGAAAATCATTTGAGGAGCATTGAAAGCTGTAAGACAATACAAGAAGACAAGAACGACAAAAAGACACAAACAACACTGAAAACTGCCTCTCGTAAAAACCGTGAGTTAAATCAAGTGCTCCGGATAGGTAAGCATTTCCTGCTTCGCATGCGGCACCCATCAAGTTGCCAAGTATAACAAGTGCATGGGTAAAAAGTCCTGCACCGGGGAAGGGAGAACAGAATTAAGTTGCGATATGGAAACATACTCCATAGGCTTGTGATGTAGGAATATTGCTATTTTGAATTGAAAAAAGCCCTTCTGAACCGGTATGCCTGAATATGTTAAGTGCTTAAGTAAAATAATTCCGCATTTTGCTGAAAGGATCCTTATGACAAAGTCTTATAAGGAATTCGCAAAAAAGAAAGAACCCATATACTATTATGGAAACACCCGCTTGATTATTTCAGTTATTTTGTTTAATTATTTAATTGTCTTTTTCTTCAAATCGGTCAGGAAAAAATATCAGGTATACACACAAAGAAATTGTGTCTGAACTGTAATTTTTTGAATCGGTGATCTGTTGAATGAATTTGTAGTTTCATATTTAAATCGATATACTAAGCGTCAGTAGTAAACACATTCTACTTGTGAACAGGTGTGTTTGATAATACGGATAATAGAAACTACCGACTGGTTTAAATTAATACTGAAATAATACACATAAAGGAGTAAATACTGAAACTTTATCAGCAACAAGTGATGTTCATAAAGTGAGCTCTGAAAAATGTTTTGGTAATTTTATCAGGTTTTAGGATTGATACATTATAAGACAATATAGACCTCTCTCTCCCTCTCCCTCTCTCTAATACAATATCCTATTTTAACAGCTTACATCGATTGTAATTAGACAAAAATTCATGGCAAACAAAATACTCGAAAAGTGAAGTACAAAATAACTGTAAGATACTTATACCATCTATTTTGTAAGATAAAAAATGTTCCACTTGTATTTGTTACACATGTATTCAGTATAATTCGGTTTATTACTATCAGATTTCGGGTAGATAACATGTCACATGACTAACCCTTTATTACATAGATACAAGATATACATATGTAGTACACTATTCATAAATGTAGTGAATATTTGAGTATGAGATAAGTAGACGGAATATACAGACCGTATTTTCCCTTGAAGGTTTGTTGTTTGAATATTTTAATGTTGTCTTCGATCACTTTCAATCAAAAACAGTTTGACAATATACCCTTTTGAAGTTCTCTATAAATAGTAACACTTCCTAGTTAAAAGCTGTGAACAGGTAGTATTTTCTAATTTTGAAATATTTCATAAAATAAGTCTGAACAAACGCACCAGTAGAAGATTATTTAATTGTTATCGTTTGGGAAGAGAAGGGGCAACCAATACGCAACAGATATTATGATGCCATAAAAAAGTTGATTAATGTTGTCTTCCGTGAACGTTTTCTCTTATTGCGTCGATACTGCCATTGGTGTGGCAGAGCATTCTTCGGAGCAGAGTACATTTCCGCTTCGTATTTCCTTCGGAACACTACGCTGGAAATATTTGTCTTATTGTTTCCTTTATGTTGTATACTTCATTTAGGTTTTTTATGTCCAACAAAATTTCCGCGTAAAAAACTTTGCGCCGTGTTACAAATAGGACGGGTAACGCACGCGTAGCAAGAAATGTTTACCCTACAGGAACACCTTATTTCACTCCTACTTTTTTACAGTAAAGGCTGCTGACATCGCATCAAATCAATCAAAATGGTTTTATCTTACGATTAGATTCCTTGACTAAATGTCATCAGACCTTAGTTGACTCTGTTTTCTTTAGCGGCAGTCTATAACAGTTACGGTTTCCTTAGCTGGTATACCAATAGATATGAGCGGATTGTGACCATGCTTTTTGTATTGTCCGTCTTTCAATTTGTATCCCTGCACATTCTAAGGAAAGTTCGGGGATATCGTAATGGGTCTGTCCATCTGTCTGTCCGTCCGTTAGAGAAACTTGTCATTTGAACTCCTCCTTCATTTTTTACCCTTGTCTTTCATTTTTGATTTGTATTGTTACGTGCCATCTGTAGACGTGCCATCTGTAGACGTGCAATGCGGTCTTAGAATTTTAATTTGTAGGTTTGGGGGCCCAGTTAGGGACCAGAAGGGACTTTGTTAACATAAAATTTGTTATGAGAACTCCTCTTTTGATTTTGCGTTTAGTGGTTTTATTCTTATATAGTATTGTTCCTTATCATCTATAGATGTGCAATAAGGTCTTAGATTTTTCATTTGTGGGTTTGGGCCCATTAAAGGCCCGAAAAGGGACTTTCTTGAAATAATTGCGTTGTTGGTCTAGTACAGAGCAGGATTCATATATCCATATCATACTAATATGTTTTCTTCCTGAATATGGTTGAAATGATTACCCGCTGGATGTTAAACACCCGTCCATCAATCAAAACGATATTTACTTTTGAACTGATAAAAGTTTCTCATGATAAACTCTTTGAGGTTAATATCTTTTACATATGGGTATAAGACATCATAAGAAATTCTATGGTTCTTTAATTTACTCAATCTTCTGAATGTCAATTCACGGAAAGAAAAATAACAGTCTGGTTTTTAAGATTTAACATTCGCTTTCTTTAGCAGCGTGATTTTTTTGTCATTAGATAATATTAAAAATAGTGTAACATGGTCAAAAATTAATTTTATCACTTCAAAAAGAACCACTTCCGCTAAAAAAAAAAAAGAGAAATAAAACATGAACGATGAATGAAACGACACAAAACCGAGATATCTCTATCTGGTACCTTCACTATAGCGGTGTGGTATCAAAATGGTTTTATTGATACCCAAACCTCTCGACTCTCACACAATAAAAGCTTGAACAAAACAGTTCACGTCCATATGACCACTAGCTTGAGTTAAAAATTAGACGAAGCTGTCAAAAACGACAGCTATCCCCGTACTGAACATTTGTTTGGGCCTAATTTTGTATACAGCAGCAACCAGAACGCAATAAACAAATAAATAAACAGGCAGACATAGGCTGTCAGGAATTTTATTGTTCTTACATCCCATCTGGTCCCACCTTGAAGGTTTTTCCCAAGTTCCAGCAAAAAGCTTTATCTAGTGAATGGATGTACAGACAGACAGACGAATAGATGGATGGATGGATGGATGCACAGACGGGCAAACCTTATTGCACAAAGGAAAATTATTTATATGATTACTTTTTACACGTTCTAAATACTTAACTGAAAATATGAGAGGAGTTTACATCACAACCTTATCTTATCATTTCTAATTTCCCTACTTTGGCCCCAGACACTTAAATTGAAATTCAAAAACCTTAAATGCACATCTGTTGATTATATGCAAATAAAATACTTCAAACCAATGTTGTGATAGAAGTTTACATGACAAGTTTATGTTCATAATTTTGAACGGTCATAATTTTGAAACAGACGAGCGACGGGCCCATTACAATATCTCCGAGCTTTCTTTAGAAAATGCAGGGATAATGAAACCCCTAAACATTAAATTGAAGGACGAGTTTCCGTGATAAACTTTATTCCAACAAAGTCTCTTTTCGACCCCTTAATGGGTCCCGTGGCCACGATAAAAAAAATCAGAAACATTATTGCATATCTACAGATGGTAAGAAACAACACTCAGAATAAAATCCCTTATCTCAAAAGTCAAATAAGCGTTCAAGTGACAAGCTGTATTAGTTATCAGTGGTTCTTTTAGAAAGACAGAACGTAGATACATTTACATAGTTTTGTGTATAGAAAAGACCTTATTTTGTTAGGATCCACTCTGATTCTATAAATAAGTACAAGGAAACTGAAACTGTCAAAATGTTGGACTTCCTAATGGACAACATTGTCGAATTTAGTGGGCAAGTTTTTAACAGAACAACTGGCATTTTATTGGTCACAAATTGTGCGCCTCTTCTTGCTGACTTATTTCTATACTCGTATGGAGCCGAGTTTATCAAGTCTTTCTAAATAATAACAAGAAGAATTTAGCCTTGTCCTTCAATTTCACTTTTCAGTACATAAATGTTCTTTCACTCAGTAATTCCAGTTTTAGCGACTATTTGCATTTTATATATCCTTGTGAACTTGAGGTAAAAGATGCAACAGACACCAACAAATCAGCTTCATAACCTATTTCTGAAAAATTGACACAGCGGAACTTTAACATTTTATATGACAAACGCGATGATTTTAGTTTTCCTACTATAAACTTACCATTTTTTAATAGCAAAATTACAACTTCACCCGATTGTAGAGTCTACGTATGGCAGTTGATACGGTATTATATAGCTTGTTCTAGGTTTCAGGGTTTCTTAGCAGAGGGTTGATCTTTTCTAGTACACTTTATGGATGCCATAACGAATTGTTTGATCCATACGGAATGTCCGTATATTACCTGCTTGCACACATGTTTCCTGTTCCATAGATCCATTGTTATCTCTTTTTACTAATTGTGGCTTTGAGAGTAAGGAATTCACGACGCGTGCTCCCTCGCGTGCTACTTGTAGAGCAGGAAAGGAGGAGAAGCTTACACCTTTTCTCACTGCAGATGTGACAAGGGAGTTGAGTTCTTTTTGTTTCAGTTTTCTCTTTTGTATATGATATTGTCTTGTTATGTCCGGACTGTGATTTTCTACAGTCGCCTTACTCCAAATTTTAGTTATTACTATCAAGAAATGAAAAGTAAGTATTTTTCAAAATCAGTGAAGAGTTCTTTAAGGATAAATTAACTTATTTCAAATATTTTACTATAAAATTACAAATTTAATCACTAGAAGGTTGAATGCTCCTTTAATAATTGATAAAATCAGTTGAATATAGAGGAAAGAAAATTTGCACAATCATATAAAATCTAAAAAAGTGTTTTCTCGCAGTTCAAATGTAATGTTGTAGTTATAATTCATATATTTTACCAAAAAAAAAAGCGAAGTATAATATTTTGATAAAATAAGAATAAAACACCAAGGCTGAATAATCCTAATTTATTTTAAGGAAGAGTTTAGTTTTCCTATTCTAGGATATAATATAAAGTGATAATTAAGGTCTTTCCACTTACAGTGAAAGACCTTACTGTATTTCGTCATGTGATTCGTCATTATTAGGTTTTCAAAATACCATTTTGTACTTTTAAAATATATCTGGTATTGACACTGCTAAACCGAACTCTTTTGACTTATAGAGTTATCTCCCCGAACAACAAAAACGTTTTATCAACTACTGCTCCAATAACATTTAAGATATCAGAATAAATCTTGATCTAATTTGTTCAGGATCTTATACGGTACAGTTAAGTTGAAGAACTCCGAAACGGATACCTTGTTGTGGGAGTTTTCTCCCTTACATATTTGAACGAGGTATTTCAACTAAAGATCTCGAAAGCTATGATTATAGACTCTTAGAGAGGGTTTTCGTTTTTATCCTTATGACTTTTGACTTTAATAAAGGTTACAAGGTCAGAGATCAAGGTCATAGAAAGCTGATAGTATAATAAATGATCATATTGACCTTTAGTTTAACAAAATAAAGGTGACACCCCAAATTGTGTGGAAAGACCTCTGATTTTTCTTTGAAAAATCGAAACTATATTTATGATTATTTACGTTTCTATGGAAGTTTTTTGTCTAATTTACTAGATGATACCAAATTTGGGTGCCTGGTTTTATCCCATCTTTTCTTTTTTGAGTCAAAATATGATAACAAAACTAATTATTGTTGTTTACTTTTCATACTGATAGCGCTTTGTTTCTTTCATTCTTTCCTTTTTGTATATTTGACAGAAGACAGGGAAATAAATTCTTGAACTACATAACCTAAAACAAAATGTACATTTATACGTTTCCAAAATTCCGATGGAGATAGTGGAAAGTTACCCTAGCGCCCAGTTGGTCATCGATCCAATAATAAATAAATATCTTATATTCGCATATGGTGCATCAAATTAACTTCGGTATCTTGTAATAACATATTACTACCACTGGGTCGATGTCACCTGGTAGACTGATGGTCCCTGAGGGTATCACCAGCCCACTAGCAGCTATTTCGGTGCTGGCACGATATTACCTGAAAACTGTATGAAATTTCCAGATAGTCAATTCGTTTAAATTATTTTAAAACTAGGATATATCTCCCTGATGCAGAGGTATCCTTAGCTGGTTTTGGCTATATTTTTGGGGGGTAATTTTGGGTGTTTTCTGCTTGCTTTCGATTCTTTGCCTTTCCAAAGTTTGACTTCCAGAACCATTGGTGAGACATAACTCGTTGAAATGCACATACGGTGTATCAAATTAACTTCGGTATCTTGTAATGACTTATTATAGACATAGTTCAGTACAATTCTTATAGACAAAATTAAGTGCAAGAATTTCTTTTAGCTTTAAATAGATTTCCTTGCTGAAATAAAATTTGCTGAACTATTTTTGTTCATATTTTTTATGTATTTCTGATCTAACAGACTTTAAAGATGGTCTAAACCGTCCGCTTTCAGTTTTTAGTGTAAAGTCATTTTAGTCTTTTTCTCTTTAGAGAAAAAACGAGTTATGTTGTCAAAGAGTTTAGAGTTCATACCATTCCCGATTTTTCATCGCCACTTTCGTTCCATACTTCCGCAAACATGAATCGGCCGAATGATATTCCTGACGCTCACTATAGTTATCTTTCCAGCTAAAATTTAACGTACTTCACACTATTTTTTATATTTATGAGTAGTACTTTGTGTTATGTAAATCTAAAATAAATCGAACTTTCCAAATTTTCACAGCCTGCATTTTAAATCATCATTTTTTCCCCAAATTATTAACAATAACAGAACAAAGTATAATTTGAAACGTTATCTGTGTTACCTTTTAGCTTTGTATCGGTATTTTTAAAAATTATCTGTATGTGACATTTGATCGTCGGTGAAGTAGTGGACTAATCCAAGGAATTTCAGTTTAATAACAAAATTATATTCAAGGAT
>JAOXYI010114091.1:0-11955 GCA_028566495.1 Lithophaga antillarum | reverse complement strand
TTAAAAAATGAGGTGTTCCAGGCTTAACTTTGTTTCCCAAAAAGGTGAGGGTTCTGATCTCTTGAACCCTCCAACTGAGTCCGCCAATACTTTCTGGCCACAGCCTAAAGGGTTGATGATCCTGTTAAATCAATAAACACTGTAATAGGACGTACTTGGAAAAGAAACATACACTGCATGACCTCTAGGAAATACAATATACGAAACCCCTTCTTACCGGTGAATGTTTTATAATAGTATGAAATATGCCGCTAATGGCCGATGAATCGCTCCATTTTCTCGGTGTTGTTCCGTATACTTTGTTGTTTACTATGTATTAACTGGTAAATAAAACAAACTTGGCAGTTTTGACACTATTCTGAGGAGGATAAAACATTATCCAAACTTTAGTCAAAGATAATTAAGTTCTTATGGAGTGAAAGTTAGTATCTGTCGTGTTTGTTTTATTCCATTCAGTTATTAATACGATATCTGAACCGTTGCATACTGTTGCATTCATGTATATGTATATTACATACAAAAGGGAAAAATCAAATACACAATAAAATACGAATTCCAAACAAATATTGTAAAGAATTCCATTCAAACTTACGTCAAACTATTTTACGGTATTGCATGTTCAGAGTTACTATTTTAAGAATAGAATTCGATTCAGGCTACACTATATTCAAAATAAGTTCTTGACAGAAATAGTAGTACTCTACCATAGAAGATTCGATTTGAAGACTAACTCTTAATATTGATAAATGTATACCCAGTTAAAAATATCCATCAATACGCGAAATAAAATGTAGTCACGAAATGTTCTCAGCGAGTTGAACGGTGGTTCTTTCCTCCCGTTCTCCTTTGATAAAGGGCATATAATTAAAAAATACACCGGATTTCACAAGTAAGCTCCATTGGATTAATTTATTCTCACCTATGCTCTACACGATGATGTAACGGTAACATTTTTGTCGTTTACTTATTTCTGTAATCGTATGAAAAATGTTTGTTCAGCCTGAATGTATTATTACAATCGGAGATTGTCATATTGAATATGGACTTTGCGTTTGTTGTGTCTAGAGGTAGACATATCGTACGTTATCGAAATAATGATCCGAGAGGGAAAATAGTTCATGTTTCGCAAAATTAAGTAAGAAATACCGACATTCTGCAAGAAAGACCAGTAATTTAATTTTTTATGTTTTATGGCTTTTTTAAAATTGATACTTTGCTAAAGCAAAGCTAGTATCGCACGGTCGGGGAACGTGTGGCCGTCGATTTATTATCCAGAATAAAATTCAAGTCCAATTTCGATGTATATTCTTTATAATTCAATCAAACACAATATTTTCTACAATTTTTCAACAGCGGCAACTTCCAGACGACAATCAAGGCGAGACTAAACATAAATCGTTCCGGAACGCACAGTAGTTCCGGAAAGATATTTTATTTCTCACCCGACCTCCACAACTACTAATACGATATTATAACATCCCCCGCCCAAAAAGAAATGATTCAGTCATTGAAGAATTTCTATGTAGTTGCGGATGTCGGTGGGAAAAGCAAAACACAATATTTAAAACAGGTATCAACATATGGATGGAATAAAAAAATTAAAAAAAAAAACCAAACTAATTTTGAAATGAAAACTTGCCTAAGGAATCGTCATGTATGGGTATGAACTCAACTAACATACATGTAGTAAAAGAGCTGGAATAAACAGTGACAAGTTCATATCGGTTACTCGAGGAATTAAGATAGTCATAAATGATGTGTGAAATATTTGGACACTCCCTTTCTGAAGGCTAGCAGAGACCTCTTACTCTGAATATTCGAATGATAATGTCATAAAAAGAAAATCTATCACACACACATTCATGATCATCCCAGACACTCGCACATGCACACAATTATACAACAATATCATAAGAACAAAATGGTTTTATATCTAGCTCAGTCAGACATCCAAATTCACGCTCATACCACGTGTAACCATTCAAATGTTATCGCACGAGCATCGACTGTTACAAATATCTAAGCTCTAAAATTAGTTCACACACAGAACAGAAATAACAATACGCTTGAAATGTAACCGTACAAAATGTTTCGTAATGCATATATTCCGGAACAAATTTAACTACAGAATGTTCTTGAATAAATTTCTGGAAATTGACACTTCTTCTAAGATCCAGTTCTTGCTTCTAACCATCATATAAGCAGTATTATGTGGCGACTCAGTTATCACCAACCGTGTCTGCTTTATACTTTATAGACTTTGCTGACCATTGAGCACGAATCAATCAGTACTTTTTGGCGACCCAATTATCACCAACACTGAAATAAGCCTTCCATAAACGCAAGTGATAAACTGAATTGTTTTAATTTGACGAGTACCATGCATGATTGTAAATGGTCGCTGACCACTGTGAATGGACAACGGTTAAATCACTGAAATTGCCTGACTTGCATTTTGTTTAACGGAGATAAGTATTTTAATTCACACAGAAACATGAGAACCGGTTTGGCGATTCAATTATCACCAACTTATATATGTACACTACACGGAACAAAGATTCTTCCAATCTAAAATGTTGAAACTGTACATTTCCATAATTCCAAATAAGGATTCCGGTACGGGCGAATATCGGAACTTTCCTAATTCCAAAACAAGAGTGGCGAAACAATATTCACCAATCGAAAAATATGACGAACAAACATGAGTGTATAAATTCAAAAACTAAATAAAGCAAAATAAGTGGATTTCCTATCCGGCAGCTTAGGTCATTACTGTATAAATTTTACACTATCGTGAAAAAATAATGGCGAGTCAATTACCACGAATACTGCTAAATGATTGGTCTAAGAGTCGATTGAATAATTCAAATCAAATCGAAAAACGAGTCGTGGCGAGTCAATACTCACCAACTATTCAATAAGTGGCGGAGGTCTAATCAAAAGTAGTTCCTGGGCCTTTGCTGGGAGTTCTGCGAATGTTCTCCATGCAGCATTTTGCGATGGTTCGCCCACCATTTGAACTAAGTATATAAAACCACTTTTGTGTCGTTTCTTAGCCAAAATACGCTTCACTTTTCGCATACTATTATCAGCGTCAGTTTGTGATGTTTCTATGTCATTGGGATCGATGTGATCCTCATTGCGAAATCTGACTGGCTTGCGAATAGTCCGAGCTGGCCGTCGTTTTGCCCCATCGTCCTTTTGAACAGTTCCTTCGTTTTGTTCAGTATCGTGCTCACTTTGCGGTTGTATGTCTGATTCGGTAGTCACTTGTTCCTGAGCACTTTCATCGGATCGTCCATTGACCGCTGCTTGATCCGTAGAAGAATTATTATTTGCATTTTCAAAGAAATGCTCCGGATTCGGCTGTCGAATATGTGCTTGTTTTATCCGATTCACATGAATAGGAGTAGCAAATTTCTTTTTGCCGGATGGGTCTCTTAATTTTACCATGTGGTCACTTAGCAACTGATTGATTGTATAGGGACCTGCATAAATGGGCTTTAATTTACGCCCTTGTCCGGTTGGGGTAATCTCTAAATACACATAATCCCCTATTTTGAATTCAACTTCATGTGTGTCTTGGTTGACTTTCCCCAGCATGAGTTTTTGTGCATGCTCCAAATTTTCTTTCACTGCATCTCGAATTGTTTGTAGACGATCAGTGAATTCAACTAAATAGGCGTGAATTGACGATGGTAATCCTTTGAACATAGCACTAGGCATCATGTTTGTCAATGGAAAATTAGGTCTCCGTCCATATACGACTTCATATGGCGAAAAATTGGAACTTGCGTTCACACTTGAGTTAATAGCAAAAACAACTGCCGGTAAAACGTCCTCCCATTGCTTGTTTTTCGAAACATATGGAGTGAGGCGCTCGGCCAAAGTTCTGTGAGTGCGTTCACATGCACCAAGGCAGTGGTGCATGAAACTTGGGGTGAAATCCTGTGTGACGCCAAGTAGCTCGCAAACAGTTTTGGTGCATTTACCAATGTTTTCTTTTCCTTGATCGGAAATTAAAGTTTTGCACACTCCAAATTGACAAAATAATTGGAATATGGCATTTGATATTGTCAGGACGTCACTATTTCTAATAGGCACTGCATATAGAAGTTTTGAAAACATATCAACGGCAGTAAAGATGTAAATGTTCCCATTCGGTGATGGCGGTAAAGGTCCATACAAATCCATTTCCCATGCTTCAAACGGTTCGCATGGTGTCGGGAATGCTGTAATTTTTGCCTTAGTTTTAAAATTCGAGAATTTTCGAACCTGACAGTCGTGACATGATTTAACATAGTCCGTGATAATTTTTCCCATTCGTGGAAAATAAAAGAACTCCTTCATTCTATCGAGCGTGTTTTGAATTCCGCAGTGACCACCCATAGGCGAATCATGTGAAATTCGCAAAATTGTATTCACAAGTGAATTAGGCACAACAAGCTGGTATTTGTTGCCTACGGCTTTCCGTTTTGCCTTTGAATTTGGGAAGTGATATAAAATATCATCCAAAATTACGTAGTCCGATACTTCTAATAGCAATCGCCTTGCTTTCCTCTGCGATTTCGGCAACTTGTCATCTATAAGGTACTCTATGAATGGCTTCAGTGCCTCGTCCAACATCTGTCGCTCGGCAATTTTCGTTGCATTTAGTCCAATTTTTGCAAACATATCAGTTTTCATTAAATTTTGCAACGGATTAGGCTGATCGTTGTTATTAAATTTCGGCCTTTTTGTTCGGCGCTTGACTTTTGTCACAGACTCATCGCATGTCCTTTCGTCTGTGTCAGCATCATACGGGTCGGTAATGTGAACTGCTTGGATAATCGGTAAATCCGTTGACTCCGCTTTCATACTGTTTTCATAGTTTTCTCCCGTTTCTGCAACGGTTTTCGAATTTATATGATCTTGCAGATCAGAACCACCAGGTAATGTGATTTTTCCGACTTTTTCCGATATGTACGGAAAGAACGGGTCGTCTTCCGCTGGGCTCTCTGTCAGTTCTTTGGCTACTTCTGGACAACGTGACAGCGCGTCTGGTAATTGCATTTGCGCTGCTGGTTTATATTCTATATCAAAGTTGTATTGTTGCAACAAAGAAAGCCACCTTTCATATATGGCGCCCTTGAACTGCTTTTGGTAAAGAGGTTGTAGGGCTTTGTGGTCGCATTCAACAACGAATTTGGCTCCTCGCAAATAGTCATTACAGTCCAAAACACTGACCACCATACCGAGTAACTCCAATTTTGTCGGTCCGTAATACTGTTGATACGAATTCAAGCTTTTAGATCCATACCGGATAATCCTTGGTGTGTGATTTTCGTCTTCCGGATCAAACTGATACAACATATATCCGATACCCTGGGATGATGTATCCACGGCAAGACGAAAAGTCCAGTCATAACGCGGAAATTGAAGAAAGGGTGCAGATGTTAAACGTTGCTTCAATTCATCAAACGCTTTTTGTTGTTCATCTAACCATGCGAATTTCGCATTTTTCCGAAGCAGTCGAGTCAGTGGATGGATCATGGCACTGAAATTCGGGATAAATTTCTTAAACCAATTGAACATGCCAATGATTCTCCGTAGCTCTCTTACAGTGCGTGGTGCTGGCAGATTTATCACGGCATCTACTCGGTCAGCAGGGGGATGAATTCCGTTCATTGATATTTGATGACCTAGGAAGGTACAGGATTCCGCTGCGAATCTGCACTTTTTGATCCCCATTTTCAATCCTGCCTCACGGAATCTCCGAAATACCTCCTTCAGATCCTCTAAATGGCGATCGAAACTGTCGCTGTATAGCAAAACATCGTCCAAATAGCATAAAATTGAGTTAAATTGGAGTCCATGGAGTACTTTGTCCATCAAAAGTTGAAAAGTGTTCGGACTGGTTTTCAATCCCATAGGTAACCTTAAAAATTGGTATGTTCCGAAACAGGTATTGAACGCAGTAAATTTTGAAGATTCTTTGCTTAAGCCCATCTGAAAAAATCCGGAAGATAAATCAATTGACGTTAGATAGTTTGGTGTAGTTTCTGAAAATGCTTCCGTGAGCTCCTGGAGATTTGGAATTGTGTACTTGAAGTCTTTAGTCTGAGAATTAAGGTATCTGAAATCGCAGCAGAATCTGAAATTTTGCGGAGAATTTTTATCCTTAGAAACACTCCTTTTTGTTACTAGAACGACTGGACTAGAAATGGGCAAGTCGTCAGTTTCATTAACCCTTGTGATGATACCTTGTTCCGACAATTTCTCCAGATGGTAACGTAGAATATCACGTTTATGTGGTGCGAGTCTATGTGGTTTATGATGTTTACCGACGAAGTTATCTTTCAGTATTATCTTATGTTCGACCAGATTGGTGTATCCTAATGTAGGATTATCCTCTGTCACAAAGAGATCCATATTTTCGAACAACAATTCTGCCATTTTGTCACGTTCAGTGTCCGACAAATGGTCCGATATGTTGAATTGATCCTGAACTTTCGAAATTTTCTCCCTCGGCAACGGCTCATGAAATTCAGAGATTGACTCGGAATTCGGCTTTTCGACAGTCATATGCTGTACCACTGGTTCCGTCGTAGAAAATGGAACATAGCTGTAGTCCGAATTCATGATAGAAAATTCTGCAATCGTTTTGCCTCTATTTATGACCACGGAATTTGGTGTTGCGTTCAAAATTCGAACAGGAACTTTATGATTTAATTGAACTGTCACTAAAGCTTTTCCAACCATTAGGCCCCTCTCAAGTAAGTATTTACTGTTAGTGCAAATTCCGTTTAGCCCACTTGCTACATAATCCGGTAAACGGCCCCATACTATCATTTCATTGTTTGGTTCAATCGTAAACCTCTTTCCTGCTATCACTTTTGCAGTCTTAAAATTGCAAGTAAAATTGCTAAAATCTAAAACAACATTTTGACTCCTCAGATATTCTGTTCCTAATATTAAAGGGTGAGAAGTCGATGGCAAAATGTAAACTTCAATAGTTCGCTTTCCCTGTGGAACTTCAACAAGAATTTCTGCTGTGCCAATAATATCGACTGTGCTATTATTTGCCAAACGAATATTGGAACCCATTTGCTTGTATGAAATTTTCAGATGTTCTGGAATTGACCTGAATAAATTTTGTGAAATTACATTAATCGAACTGCCCGTGTCCACTAGAGAAGCGATTTGCAAGTCGTCAAATTTTACAGTTATATACAAGAAAGAATTGCGGACATCTGTACATGTTTGACTTTCGTTTTCTGTGTCCGCAAAATTCGTGCACGTGTCGGCACTTACTTCTTTCCTCCCGATTGACCGTGCCCGCTGTCCACCGGGTGTCTGAAGTTTCCCGAATATAGGGTTTTACACGAAAGAGCCCCATGTCCATGTTGAGAACATATCTGACAGACCGAGTCACAATTTGTGTTTTCCTCTCCAGTCCAATTGCAGTCCCTTTGGATATGATTATATCCCCTGCAAGCAAAACATTGGATTGACCGTTCCCTATGCTGCGATTGAGGCTTTTGCACCTGTTGAGGTGTTCTTGGGGAGGGACTCTGCGGATTTTGCTGATTTTGTGGCCTAGAATTGTGAAATGTGGGCCTTCCCCTACCAGGTGTGTATCTGGAGGGTTCCCTTGTGGAAAGACGGTCTAATTTCTCAGTAAGTTGCTTCATTTGTTCCTTTAATTGATCAACCTCCGTCTTACTAGATATTTTCTCCTCTTTTGGGAACATTTGATTTTTCTGCCCCTGTTCATCTTTCAATACTGCATTAAGAGAGTCAGGGTGCTCACGGTACCCGCAGGCTTCCGCCATTTTGGCTGAAGTAAGCGCTTGATGTATGTCAGTTGGGTGTCCGGCCCTGACGAAAAACGACAGTTTTTCAGGAAGTCCGCCAACAAATTTAGCTAGCATCTCGTGTGCCGGTTTCTGTAATAAGCTACCCTTTTCGACAATACTGCTGTAATAGTCCTCTAATTGTTGGCCCGGTTTCAGGGACAATTGTTGAAACATTTCACTTTCAAGCATAACTGTCGAACTTTGCCAATTGAAATTAATGTATTTCTCTTTGAAGAGAACAATAAGTGTATCCCATGACTTTCTTGCAAGGTCACTGAGCGACAAAAACCAAGTCAGTGCTGGCCCTTTCAGTTGTAAGTGGAAAGCGGCAACGCGACGCTTTTCCGATGTCAGGTCATTTAATATTGCAAACGACTCAAACTCGTCTAAAAATTTCTTCCCATTTTCATTGGGATACCCATTGAACTCACGACATTTGCCTAATTTATTCATGATTGGTTGATCTGTGTTGTAGCGGGTGAGTTCTGGGGGACTTGGATATGTTGTATTGTGTAATGGCTGATCTGTTTCAAAATTTGAAATTTCTGTTTCGTTAATGTGTGGAATAGGTGAAATGCTACGAGAAATTGTAACTGACGGTGAACGCGAGCTAATTCTGGTTGAATTTAAAGTGTAAAGCTCTGTTTCATCGTTACTGCTTTCATAACAAACTTCGTTGTCTGTCAAAGATTGCTCACTCAAATAAAAATTTGTCCCAGTATTTGCCCACTGAGATACCAAGTTATCAATTTCTGATTCAGTAAAAGATGGCAGACTTTCGCTCATGTTATAAAATGAATGACTAGTTTTATACAGTTTGTCAGCTCAAAATTAGCTTGTAAAAACTGAATATTTAGCGTAACAATTCACACCCAACGTCTGAAATAGTGTTGCGGGGTCCAAAAGTTCATGAATGTTTTTATTTTTGCGTGACCGTTTGCTAAATCTTATGAAATCGTGTTGTTATGAATATGGCGAAACTATTTTCACCAAATAGACAAGCAAAGTGTAGCAAATAGGGAGACTATTCTCACCAAACGGACAATAAAAATGGCGAAACAATTTTCACCCAAACGTATTATAACAGAAATAAACTAATTTCAGGCATGAAATTTCTTTTAATAAGCAAACATATGTATTTATTTACAATCCACTGCAATAAGTTGACAAATTTTTACCAGCCAGTATTTGCAGAGTAATTCACAAGCATGAATTCCATCTTCATATAATGAACCGAAACTATATGTATATCTACTGTCGGGATTATTCCGGTCCCTTCTACAATTTACTAAGTCAAGCGAGAATCGGGGAGACCGTTTGTGAGTTAATCTGTTTGAGTCCCGAATAAAGCTATTCACTTCATCAATTTGACGATTCAGTTCGTAATCCCAATGCACTTGTTGTCTTTTTTCGGAGTTTGATTGGGGTCGTCGACTGTACTTTTCATTCCACTTCCAGATTGAAGCCGGTGGAAGTTCAAGGTACACAACTTCTACAGATTGAAATGAATTTACAAAAGTCTTGATTTTACGGTAGCAGTCAGTAATTTTCCTTACCGTTTCATTTCCACGACGTGTGGTCAAATTCAAAAACGAGCCTTCTTTAGTTGAGAGGTCGCATGTCCCAAGCCATACATATATGACAATATTAGGGTGTCGAAAAAGTTCACTGGATAAATTCTGAACTAAAAACTGATATTGTTCATCACTTTTCGCACCACTAGTGCACCACCAAATTATTTCGTTTCCGAAACCTCCAATGTCGGATAAAACGTTCCTGAGCCTAACACCTTTGCTATCTGACAGGATAATTGGTGTTTTCGTTATTTGCCTTTCAACAATATGTCGTTTTCTGATGACGAAATTTTCAAGTTGTCTTTCATTCATAACAGTTCACATCAATCATAAAATATCTTTAAAAAAAATTTCAAGGTGGCGAGACA
The DNA here is from genome assembly GCA_028566495.1 of Lithophaga antillarum. NCBI lineage: Eukaryota > Metazoa > Mollusca > Bivalvia > Mytilida > Mytilidae > Lithophaga > Lithophaga antillarum. The sequence goes on along the minus strand of JAOXYI010114091.1, from coordinate 2,175 downwards.
ATTCTCACCCAAACGAAGAAAATCAATAAGATGCAACGCATACAAACTTTATGTTGAAATGAGTATCCAAAACAAAAATATGCGAGTCAATTTTCAATGTCCATTTCAGTCACTTATATTATCCAAATTCCTCAGAAAATATTTAATTCTCCACCATATCGCACGGTCGGGGAATGTGTGGCCGGCGATTTATTATCCAGAATAAAATTCAAGTCCAATTTCGATGTATATTCTATCCAGAATAAAATTCAAGTCCAATTTCGATGTATATTCTTTATAATTCAATCAAACACAATAATTTTCTACAATTTTTCAACAGCGGGAACTTTCAGACGACAATCAAGGCAAGACTAAACATAAATCGCTCCGGAACGCACAGTAGTTCCGGAAAGATATTTTATTTGTCACCCGACCTCCACAACTACTAATACGATATTATAACACTTTAAAGACGCTGACGACTTTCGGGAGAAGTGTGTTTTCTAGATCGTTACATATGAAACGGATTTTCATTTTTTACACTTTACGACCGGCAATCGTAGAATCAATACGGTACCGTGAACCGTAGACCGTATTTTTTCACTTATTATCGTAGAGACTGCGGTAAAATTGTAGTACTAAACAGGTATAAATCTTGATCTTTATACATTTTCAACGTAAACGGAAGCATGGGACATAACTGCTTTTATTGGAGATATTTGTCTTTTTGTAGCACACGTAAGGTCATATGACAAAAGTAATTCAATCAGGGAACTGAAATTATTTTTTTTTTCGATTTTGCTCCATCACAACACATGCGTCCAAATGGTAGGCCGACGAGACAAGTGCTGACGGAAGGGACTACGTTAGCGTATCTAGTTGCACTATAGTTGTTCTGTCAAGTCATTTTATTGAGTATACATGTGCATTTATTAATTATTCATCAGTTTTAAAATTCAGTATATCGCTTCACTTCACTTGGTACAAGGTAATCCAACAAAAACCAAATAACTATACGATCATGGATTTCAGGACTATTAACCAGAGACAATCAGATTTAATATATTTAAACAGTTTTTTTTTTTCGTCAATAACCTGACAACTGTATGGCAAGATATTTTTATATTTATTTGATATTTTAGATATCTTATATATTAAATGACATCGAACGTCGTCGATTTCTTTCAGTATTCTAACCTACTAATTGCCTTTTTCACCAATTGTTTTCTTTATGGTGAACTAAGGTTCACTTGTGATGGATGACCTTGTTTATGTTTTATTAATTATTATTTTGCAATAGGAGGTACAATACAGGCTGTCGACACTATAAATGCATAGGCGGAGGATAACCAACGACTGAAGCATAAAGACGAAAAACGACAGGTGTAAAGAGGACAAAAAGTTAGCAACAGAGACAGGAAGAGAAAAGGCGACAGAAGCAGGAATAGGAGGAACGACAGAAACAGGAAGATAAACACAAATTTGTAAATTTTAAGTTCACTGATATACCTTCATTCAGTTCTTAAATCAGGAAATCGACTACATTACAACAAAAATGACTGCGGAAGAATCGACGAGGGGGGAAAGGGAGAGTGAAAATAAGAACATACCAAGGTAACCTTTTAATCTTATTCACATTGGTATGAACAAAAACTATGAATAAATATCTCACTAATCAATATATATCTTCAATGATTTGTTGAATGAAACAAATTTCGATTCAACTAGATAATGACTTCTTCCAGTATTGAATACTATAAGAGAAGAGGAGAGCAGAACACCATTTCGGTAATAGTCTAACAAGACAAATTCGGAGAGCAAGGCAAGAGTGAGAAAAATCTATAACCACTGCATTGATTGATTGACGTAAAATCCGAGGTCCCGTATTGGGAGAATGCCATGCTATCTGCACGTTAAAGAACCTTATAACAAAGCCCTTCGTGAGTGGTCCGTAAGTGGTAAGTTGCAAGGCTAAATTCCCCGCCATTACCCGCCCAATGATCTGTCCCTCACCCTTTTTAATTATTAGTATTGATCAACTTGTTCTCGTCCTGAATATGGCTAAAATATTGCTCTCTGGACGTTAAACAACAATCAATCAATTAAGATAAAGAACCGTTGCAACAAAGCTCTTCGTGGGTGTTAAATAAGTGGCCAGTTGCAAGGCTAAATTTCCCGCCACTACTCACTGTATCC
>JAOXYI010113980.1:0-11956 GCA_028566495.1 Lithophaga antillarum | reverse complement strand
AATACCATTTAGTATTACAGAAAGTGACGAAACTTGAGAAGATACAAACAATCTCGTTTTCAGGAAGGTTGAATTGTGTTAATCTCGGGTATTGTGTATGTTTGAAGTATTTCTTGTTTCCTCACGAAGTAATTAGTATCACAACAGCAGCGATCATGGCGCAAATTGCGTCGAAGCAAGTAAATGCTTACATATAAGCTTATAGGCAATGACATAACTAAGTTTGGAGACTAATGTATCGGATAAAGGAATGAAAATGGTAGCTGATCTCTTACTTTCAAATTAACGTGTAACCCCCTCTTTGCTATCTGTTTTTAATTGCCACGTACGGCGGAGTCGTGGGCGGAGCGTGAGTTCATCCGCGAATATAATCCTTATACAACGAAAACATTACAATGGCACTTAATTATCACATTATAAGAGCTTTTAAAAATTATTACTATTCTGGTAGTATGACGGTATACAAAATAAATACTCATTTGGTGAAAGATGACTTAAATTAACCACCAAAATTCACGGAAGTTGCGATCAGGTTCCAGGATAGATGAAAGAAAAAGTCTTGTGTAAAAACTGTTCTGTCAAGAATATACAGGGAGATAACTCTCATAAGACATCATCGGATTCACTCGAAACAAGAAAATATAATTTCAGTACATGATCCTTAACAATTTGGACCCAATTTTGTTTTAGTATTTTTAATGGTGTCAGAGTGTTATATAGAAAAAACGTTTTTGGTGTTCGGGGAGATAACTGCGTAAGGAAAAGTGGTTCGACCATCAGAGTGAAAATCAAAATCTTGAAGTATGCCCAAACTGATATAGTAGAAATTATTTTTTTATATGTCCCGTACTTTTTTACCACTTCATTTTGAAAAAGTGGCAGAAAAGAAAACTATCTTCAGAAAAAATACAATAAGGTCTTCACCGAAAGTGAGAAACCTTAAAAAAAAATTCTTAGGAGCATAATCCCCCAAAGTGAAGAAAAAAGTCATATTTATGATTCCCAAGGTTTTAATAAGATAAATATATGTACACTTTGAAATTTCAAAGCCAAACCATCGATGTTTCTTGAAGTAAAAGTTCCTATAAAGACACTAAATGCAACTTTTATGTTTCTGAGGGAAAAACTCAACCGAAAGTGGAGATACAATGCCGCTATCCAGTCCCATCTAACATCTAACTATTATATATTCACTTGTAAAGTGAAAAGTTATCCTATTATTATTTGTTGAAATGATAGAAAATTGCCTACCACGTTCACGTTTCTATAGGACATAACTGTCATAAGAAGAAAAAAACTTTATATTCGAACAGGTCCAAGATCTTATAATAAACTTTCGAGTCAATTCGTAAAAGTTTGTTAATGTGGAAATGCTTACAAGTCAATTGCATGCTATTTTTTACTTTCTAAGATTAAGAATTTAGCTCACGTTATTAATAAAATGCCCATGTGTAAACTTATCCAAAAATCTTGCAACAATACATAAACTTGCGAAATTGGGCAAATCGTCAAAGTCTGTCTAAATAATAGCGCTTTCAGGAATAAAAAAATCAGGTGGACATACACACTTTAGGTACTTCTATGGTGCCCTTTACTGGGGATTACTGCAGAAGAACTAATATGAATATAGGATCATTTCTAAAACAATGTGCTGCATGATACGGCTGCAACAATTCCACAATATGCAAAAAAAAAAAAAAAAAAAAACCCTAAGCCCGGCTTTATGAAGTGTGTCGGTAATTTCTAGTTGGCACACCATTTTTTGAAAGTTTGCAAATTAGCCCCTGATTTCTTGTTTTAAGTTTTATTTTTATCAGAATGGTAGATAACCTCTTCATGTCTCAAAACGTGCATAAATATACTACCGAAAGGCTTTGTAACGAAAAAAAGGACAGTATCATTTCTCTTGAGAAAATTGAAATTTGGCTCCTCTGAAAACTGTACGACTTCCGTAAAATCTGCTTTTTCAGTTCCTTTGTTCCTTAAACTGTTAAGGCATATGACTTGACCAGAGTTTCTGAAAACTAATTTAGAGCACGGATACCACTTTGTTAGCGGGCGATGGACACACATGTATCCATTTCATTATATGAACGCTATTAAATGCTTCTGAAGGATAACATTTCCTATTCTGCACGTGGAACCTGTCGTGATGTGTCATTATGAAAATCTATGTAATCAGTCTGCCAAATACAGAAAAAAAATCAAAATAAAAACATAGTTATCTATCTTTGCCTTGATATTAAATATATTTAAGGTCGTTTCTCGTCCTAAAAGGCCTTACTGCATTTCTTTTGATTTTTTTCTTTTCTGCCACTATTTTAAATGACGACGTGAAAACAGTACGCAATATACAAAAAGGACACGTATCACATCGTTTGAGTTGTCTCCCTGAACACCAAAAAACCTTGTTTACTGTCCTACTTTTACACGGTTAAAAATATTGAAACAAAATTTGGTCCAAATTTTCAAGGATCATATATTGTAATTTTGATTTGTTCAGCCGCAGGAATCCATTGATATATTATGGCTCTCTTAATATCTTTGACAGATCGATTTTTCACTAAACACAAAGAACAGTAAGTCGTAGAGGCATAGAATCTTCACTATTATCCCCCATGGTCTTTGCCTTTGGAAAAGTTCATGCGGGTCAAACATCAAGGTACAAAAATGTAAAGTCCTATTTTTTTTATCCTTGATTGTGCATTCTTCTCCTCCGAAACTATAAAACACAGTAAAATGACCTCTTATCCAAATGTGGAAGGGAATTGGGGTAATATATCTCCCCATTTTATTCATCAGTCAGTTACTTTCTGTAGGAATACTCTCCGGGTATGTTTGACCATAATATTGAACCATTTCTACTTGACAACCATAAGTTAGGCCTTTATGAATCATAACCTTCAGTTAGGTTAAAGGTCAAAGGTCAAGGTCACGTGTCAATTTTTATACGGCCGCAAATATTTTGCGGACGTATTATGGAATGGGTCTGTCGTCGTAGACAGTTGGTTTCCGTGCTCTAACTTTTGTTCCTTAAGACTGATTCTTTTAATATTTTAACACAATGTTTGTAGACCAAAAATACAGGTCAAGTTTAATTATGGGGTTTCTGGCCCCTACTGTTTTATAAAAAAGGGGCCAAAGGGGTTTTTGATATTTGTGCTCTAACTTTTGTTCCTGAAGACCAATTCTTTTAATATTTGAAGACAATGTTCATAGAGACAAAATACAGGCCAAGTTTGAATATGGGATTTCTAGCCCCTACCGTTTTATAAAAAAGGGGCCAAAAGGAGTTTTTTATTTTTGTGCTCTAATTTTTGTTCGTGAAGTCTGATTCTTTTAATATTTTAACACAATGTTCGTAGAGACAAAAGACAATTGAAGTTTGATTATGGGGGTTCGGGCCCCTACCGTTTTGTAAAAAGGGGTAATTATAACCTGTTTGGATTTACATGATTGCATCATTTACATGAAACCTGAAATTTCCAAACAATTCAAATCGTAGGGACATATTTTGTTTCACAAACCTTAACGCTTGTTTAAAAAGGGACCAAAAAGGGTCTGCGGCCGTATCATGCTCTGTGGGCGGAGCTTTCATTGACCTTTCAAATAGCTTTTAGTGTGTGCAATATATTTGAATTTATGCTGTATTGATAGTTAAAATCTAGGAAAAGTAGGCCCCTGGCAATGGGTGTAGCAGCCCAGGGGTAGATGTCAAACTTTTCCACTTTTATAGCAACCACGGCGACCACATATTAAAGAAACCCTCAAAACGTTTACTATACAATAAAGAAAAAATGATGCATCATAGAAAACTCTTATCAACACAAATGATCATGTTGACCGGTAGTTTTCGTGTTAAGATGAAATCCCAATTCTTGGGGAAAGACCTCTGATTCTTCTTTACAGAATCGGCACTATATCTAATAATATTTTTTGTATGCCACTTTTTCCAAATGACACTGTCATACTTTAAGATTTTGAGTTTCATCTTGATTGATTGAATCATATATCCTTAAGGCGTTATCTTCCCAAACATCAAAAAGCATTTTTCGACTACTACACAAACACCGTTATAAATATTGAAGTGAAACAATTTCAACTACCCTAATTTTCTTTTTGCTAGGTTGAAGGCATCTGATGATATCTTATAGGCCTTATTTCCCTTTACTTTTTTGACAGAATCGTTTTTTCACCGAAACTTAAGAACGGTCAGTCGTAGAGGCACGGGATCTTCACTGTTATCTATCTTCACCTAAGGCCATGAAAATGGCCAAAGTGACGTCCTAATTTCTGACTCTTGCTGTGGATGTTTCTTCTCCAAAACTGTAAGATGTAGTGAACTGAACATAAGACCAAAATGTGAATAGTATTAAGACATCGTGCATCCCATTTTGTTGAGGAAATTCAGTTACTTCTTGTAGGAGTTATTGTCCTTAATATGTTTGACTGGGGCATTAAATCGTTATCATTTGAAAACTATTTGTGTCTTTACGAGTGATAACCTTGATAAAGGTGTAACGTTCAAAGGTCAAGGTCACGTCCTAATTTTTGACCCCCTTAATTATTTTATAGTACGCAATATATGAATTTAATTGGTTCCAGAATGTTGGTCGTTAAAATATAGGAATTTTGCACATCTGGAATTAGGCCTCTGGCCAAAGGTAGGAATACCAGGAGCAGGGATCCAAAATTGTACCATCGCTAATATAACCATTTTGTAGAACATCTTAGTGCGAAAAAAAATACCATTATACTATATCTTTATCTCCTATAGTTATACACCCATGGACGACCACTTATACTAAGGAAACAATAAAAAAAAATGTTCAAAAAGAAAAATGATGTCTTATAGAAAGATGATGAAATGATCATGTTGACCTTTAGCTTTAACAAGGTCAAATCCCAAATTTTGTCGAAAGATCTCTGATTCTTTTTTGAGGAATCGGCATTATATTTATATTGTTTTGGTTTTTGTTTGATACAATAAAATCAGTATTATCAGGATTGTAGCCGCTATAGTAATTGGATTCTTTTGAGACACATTTTCCATGGAAGTAAAAATAGAAACTAATGTTTTGCCAATTAAAAAAAGCTTTTTCATATACATATAATAACATTTTTTACAGCTGCAGTTGATATAGATAATTGTAATTTTGAACATCAGTCATTTTGTGGATGGACACAGGATATTGACCATGAATCTGATTGGCTGATTAACTCTAGAGAAACGGAAACTAAAAGAACAGGTCCAACTTTTGATCACACGCTCGGACCTGAAAGAACCGATGGTAAGTCGTAACGAAACAACTTAAAGGACAAATGAAAATGATATGAATGGAAAGACCAAGAAAGGAATTCACACGACAACACGAAAACAGACAAAATCGAACGATATTGAAATAAATCAACTCAAAGGAAAAGAAAATATAAATATGAGACAGGAATACAAAATGGGGTATAATCATTGACCATACTACAGAACAAATCTAGAGACAGGCAAATGAAACAGCCTACAAGATAAGAAAATTAATTAACCTTCAAGACAGCAACAGGTATGTCGTTAAAGAGCAAAATAATGAATCAATTCACATGGAAAGAAGCGAATCAGCGAAATCGCACAATAAGAAAACGAATAAAATGATAGAATTATCCGGTATGGAAATAGCAGTGCCTACCGGTAACGATAGCAACACGTAGAAACCCATCTCGTATGACACTAGGAAATATCATCCGTCAAGAAACAGTAGTGTAAATCCATTTGATCTGTCTATCTAAGTTCATGGAGTGTTTTCAAAGTTCCACATTTGTAACTGTCAAGCAAACGAACCAAATGGTATTACAGATTAAATACAGAGAAAATCATACACATAGTTCTTGTTATTGGTTATTAAAAAGGTGCGTTAATTTGCTAGAAAGTTCAAATCTTTCGAAGCGATTTCGCGGTTTTTTTTAAATTATTTCTTCAATATATATTTCCAAATGAATATATATCTTATCAACAGGTCATTATATTTACATGGAATCGTCCACCCCTAACCAATATGGACACACTAGTAGACTAATATCACCTGTGTACCCTCGTCAGAAAAGCAGGCGATGTTTCCAGCTCTGGTATCACATGATGGGTCCTGAAGAACCTGAATGTAAGTAAACATAAAATTACACTGATATCCAAAAATCCAACCGATATCATTAACAAATCACATTTTCAGTTTTCGAATACACAAAGAAGGACAAAAGAAAATTTAAACCCTGACCTGAAACAGCATGTTGGTTTGTTTGATTCGTATTTAACGTCATTTTCAGCATGATTTCAGCCACTCAGTCCAGCATTAATCATGAAAGCGAGGGCGCTAAATGTTGTAAAAAAACATAATAAGTCTCCAGATATCCCAATCCTTTTCCCGGAAAAAGTGGCATCTCGTATACTTCAGATAATAGCAGATGGACGGTTAGACATTATCAGAATACACAGTGGTATATTTTCCCTATTTTAAAGTACAGATTGCATTATTCACGTTTTAAAAACAAAAGTCATGTTTAAAATTTCATTTAAAAGTAAAACATTATCTGGATTGGACATGCAACTCGAGAGTTCCAATATTTCTCAAGTTCCTTGATAATAATTTTTCGACTAGAAATTTTTCCGAATACGACATTAACAGTGTCTCTCAATATTTTTCTTAAAAGTCCTATTTATTGTACAGATATGGGCGATCTAGAAATATTCCTCCGCCTACAGAGTGGATTGAACCATATTGAGAAGCAATTATTCATTATAAGCGGTAACCAAGGCGACAAATGGCACAGAGGTGAGGTGTTCATCGAGTTACAAGACAGTAATTTTCAGGTAATTTTGTATATGATTAATGAATAATTTTATATGAATGAACCCAATAGGTATTTCGTTGAAATAACATTGGTTCGACGTTACGTATCGAGGTTGAAACAACATTGATAACTGGTTGATCTTTCAGTACTAAGGAATACTACATCCATCCGGAATTTGGCTTTCAAACCCGTAATCAAGTTAGAAGCAATCTGAGAAGACTCAGACAAGACATCTATAACATTACTAGTAATATCTCTAAGGCTTATGGTGAAAGATATCTTGAATAATCTGAAGTTTTGCCAATCACATGCTGCACTTAACATTCAAAGATTTTATCTTAGCATTATTTTTTCATGTTAAAGCGACTTATTATTTGTGACTTTATTTGGTGAGTTATACTTTAGTTTCGTGATTTTTTTCTGAATAAAGTAAAATTGTAATCAAACATAGACATTGAAATGTGCTTTGAATATCGGTGTACTGATTCACAAATAAAAATCCTTCGAGAAGACCGTGTTTTTACAATATTTGAATTCCCATGTCCAAAAAATGTCCCCTTAATGTCAAAAACGTCATCTTTCGCCCGACAGTCAAGTACGGGTTCAAAATGTAAATAGAAGGTCTGAATTTATATACAAAATATCTCGATAAATAAAAGTCTGTATATTAATTTAGAACTGGAAAAGTTGTTATATACATCGCATGTCCAGAGAAATCCCGCATCGACTTCTAATGTTGAAAACAACATAGTAAAATCAGTGATTAAAAATAATTTTATTTGCCAGTTATTGTTTAAAATATTTCGAAACAATTATTTCAAGCTATCATTTTAATCGAATCATGCAATGATTATCTTTTCTTTTAAATTATATCTTTCATATTATTGTGTTTAAAACAGATATCGCCTAAGCAGTAGTCGTTCACTGTAGGTACTTATTTCAGCTATTTTCGGGTCAAAATACAAATAACGTTAAGAACTGTAAAACTAGGTAATACCAGTTTCTTGCTACGTCTATTAGAGTATAAGCTTTAAAATGCATATCTGATTTTGATATTCAGTTTTAGCCCTCCCCATACCAAATTTTTTCAGAAGTGCTCAAAATTTGTTTTCCAAATGTAAATAGATAACTTAAATATACAAAATATAGATTTATTTTGTGTTTTCCAATTGAAAATAATAAATTCAAATAAATCTGGGACCAACTGGTTTGTTGTATTAAAATCTTTTAAAAAAATGAATAATTCAAGAAAGTTTAGATTTTTCAACATTTTGCTTTTTTTATATGCTGGTCACTAGTTATACTACAGAAATCTAAAACTTATCTTTACCTCTACTTTATACCTATATATTATAGCAATTAAAATAAGTCAAACATTTGTTCCTTTTTCCCATTGCAATTCGCAGAATAGTACACTTCCCCTTTCAAAATTCATGAAAATTAAACATTCTAGGTAGATTAATGACAACATCAATTGTAATTTGTAAATTGTAAGTTGATACTATCTTTTTGATAGGAATCACAAATACAAATGATTTTGTAAAGATCTTTCATAATTTTTTGCTGGAAAACTGTGAAAAATTGATGATTTCGAACCTATACAAGATCATTTGTATTTATAATTTCTATCAAATGAGTATTATTTACACATAAAATATCTATGAAACCAATCTTTGCTGACATCAATTGGCGAACAATGATAAAAATTTTGTTCATTTTCTAAGGGGTGGGGCTACAATTTCATCAATTTAAATACCTTATCAATATGTTAAGAAGAATAGTATTTTCATCTTTGTGATGTACACGTATGTGAAAAATTCAAATAAAACATGATAATGCCAACATTATTGGAATATGCTAGTTGAAGGGAAACTGGCTGATAAAAACTTGAATCATGAAATCACTCATTTCTCACAGTTTATGGCGAAAACCCAAATAATATCCATTCAAATCCATATAAGATCATTTAAATTTGTAATTTACATCTAAATGGCATTATATAAACATAAAATACCTATGAAATCAATCTTTGTTGTCAAAAATGGGCAAAAAATTATGAATGTTTAATTAATTTTCTGAGTTTTTTTCAGCAACTTAAACATGTTAACAATTAGTTAATAACAGTGTGATAACTTATTTTCATTTTTGTGATGTACGGGTTTGTGAAAAAGTCAAATAAAAGGTGCTAGATGCCAGTATTACTTGAACAAGCTCCTTTTAATGAAAAAAAATAACAAATACTTGAAACCTGAAATTATTCATTTTTTCAGTTTTACGGCTATAAACCACACATATTATCCATTTATATTTATACTGTCTAGCAAAAGGGCATTATATATACGCAGATGATCTATAAAACCAATCATTTCTGTCAAATATCCAAAAATGATAAATATTTAGGCCATTTTCTTATGGGGAGAGGTAATATTTCACTAATTTTGATTGTTGAACAATATGTAAAGAACAATATTTTGTCTTTTTCATAACTATAATGTGTGATTTATATGGTAAAGGCAAATAAAATGTGATGAATGCTAGTATTACTGGAATAGAGCAGTTCAATTGAAAATAAGTGAAAAAAAAACCTAAAATCTGAAATCATTCATTTTTCGCAGTCTTCCAGCAAAATATTACGAAGTATCCACTCAAAATTTTACAGTATCATTTGTATTTCTGCTTCGTATCACAAACAGAATATCAACATGTAAGAAATCATCAATTACAATTGTTGTTGTCAATAATCAACTTAAAATGTTTAATTTTTCATGAATTGTGAAAGGATGAGAGGTACTTTTCTGCGAATTTTATTTAAACAATATCCCAGGAACAATTTATTGACTTGCTTTCATTGGTATGATATACAGCTATAAAGTAAAGGCAGAGATTAATTATTATTTCTATAACTAGTGACCAGCACTTCAAAGAAGACACACACGTTAAAAAAATCTTAAATTTCGCGAAATTATTCATTTTATGAAGATTTTCATAAGGTAATTGATACAACAAACACCAAATAACCCCAAATTTATTTGAATTTATTACTTCCAACTAGGAAACACGAAATAAATTCATAATTTGTTTATTTAGCTTATCTAGTTACATTCGGAAATCAAATGTTTTGCATTTTTGGAAACATTTCATAGGAAAGGGTTAAGATATCAGCTCTGATAGCTCACAGATAATAATACCAAAATTAGATACGCATTTTAATATTTATACCGATATCATACATGACTCCAATAGGGCCTTAAAATAGCCCTCATACTAGTAGTCCATCCCAAAAATAAGTTTGTTAACATCCGAAATTCAAGGACATGTCTGAAACCTTAAAATGTTGGTCCGGTTGAGTTCTGGATGAGCTATATGGTAGCCTACCTAGCCCATGGCCTAATACTACTTCTTTAAATATCTGAAAGCGGCCTGGGTGGACGAATGGTTAAGGTTTCTGACCCATAAGCACTAATCAAACACCGCTGTCGCGGGATCGAGTCCTGCTCATCCTGCTTTGTGTGTTAAGTTTCCGAACACCTACCCAAAGTCGGTGGTTTGACCGGTCTAACTGGCCAGCTGTCCTGGCTTTCCTCCCACAGAAAGTCTGGAGGTCACGATATAGCTGAAAAATTGCTGAAAGTGACGATAAACCCCAACAACCCAACGTATATAACTGAATGCTACATTCACAAAAATGCCGTGTAATCTAGAGTTTAACCTTTTTAAAATGATGTTTGTCCATCTGTATGTCTGTTGCGCTGCCTTCCCGACCATTACAACCGAACTTAGCAAGTAACTTTCAATACGTCGTACTAAAATATCTCTTGATTTTGGGGTCAAAAAGGTCACAGGTTATTGTTTCTGTTATCAAAAATAGATTTTGACAAAATCCCTTGTTACCGAGTTTTGATTTTAGTTCGTTCAACCCTAGGCAACCACGTTTTGATAGAAGCTTTATATAGAATGGCAAAACATCTGCTGATTTTTTTATTCAAAGCTGTAGGTCAGGGATATTATACATAAATTATAATCAATATGGTAAACCCGGAACAACAAAACAAAACAGAAGCATCTAACAGGAACAAAAATATCACATACTTCCTAGCCACTGCTTTTGAAAACTTGTTTTGTCCACTCAAGTAAAGACATGAGATCTGTTCGATTTTACCTAATCTTTTGCCATGTTCGTGTTACTGTACTAACCCTACCTCACTGTTATGTTAACGTGTTATTGTAGTCTTTTTGTATACTAAAACGAAAACAGAATATCAATAACAAGACATAACAAGACAATATCAGTTTACACAGCAAGAACTGAATATTGGGACAACACAACTTCCCACACAAAACCGAGAGTGAGAACATTTGCATCGATAGTGTCCTCCTGCTGTGTATGCAGCACCAGTTATGAATTCCATATAAGCAAAATTAGTAAAGAGAGGCAACAATGAATGTCAGTTTTCGGGAATAAGTCTAAACGTGGAGCTAATTTGTTCGTGTCTTTATCTCGAGTTCACTAGGATATAGAAGATACAAATTTTTACTAAAACTAAGATTACTGAGTGGCAAAACATGATCTATGTACCAAGGACCGGGCCAAGTTCCTCTTCTTATTTCTTATTACTAAGAATTTCTTTCATAAATTCAGCTTCATATGGATATAGAAATTAACTGTTGCTTTATTTACTGTAGATTGTTGTACAAGCCACTAGAGGTAGAAGTCATACTGCAGATATAGCCGTTGACGATTTCAGTTTCTATAAATGTACAAACGGTAAGAATGGTTCTTATAATATAAGACTAAAAATTAATGGGGAAATCTAAATCAGTTGATTGGTATTTAACGTAATTTCTGGAATATTTCAGTTGATTGGGAAACTTACATTTGGACATGTTTAGTGAAAGTCCAAGGAACACAGACTATTAAAACTGAGGAGTAACTACGTATAAACATCTTTAAAATGTGACAAAATTATTTATTTATTTAAAACCATTTGACTACACTGTGGTTTATGTTCCCGGTTTAACTCTTCAGAAACATCTTACTGTCGCCTCAGTTTGAGTTTTAGCTAAAAGTTTCAAGTAAAGTTTATATGGCTCAAAATACACTTGTCAGTTTCATAAATTCATT
>JAOXYI010113763.1:0-11957 GCA_028566495.1 Lithophaga antillarum | reverse complement strand
ATTTAACTTGATTTTGTTGCAACGTCTGCCCAAAGTAAACTTGCGTTTGTCCTAAGAACTGGTCAGGACGACCTCTTTTATTATGAGTCTGCTCTTGTCAGGAAGTTCACTATTATCCGGTTAAAACCATACACATTGTCGTATCAGTTTCGAATTGCCACTGATATAAATTATTCGTAGCATTTTATTGAAGCATATCGACATATCCTTGTGATCTGATAGGCAAAGGAAGTTGTCCGAAGCTGTCATCCTAACCGGACTTCCAAGTTAACTTAGTTTTGTCAGGGCGTCTGCCTCAAGTAAACTTAACATCGTTTTGTCCTAGTATCTGCCCTATGTCCACTTTCAAGCTGTCAGGTTAAATCAAGTTAAATTGCAGACCGGTCGTGACGACAGGCTCATGTTAACTTTGAGAGAGGTTAGTCCGCACGTATCTGTATTTGGTTCACATATTTATCAGGACATATATATGATGCATTTCATCCGTCATTGAACTTTTTTTCAATCCGACATGCGCATGTACAAATAATAAGCTGCAATTTTAAATAAAACACCAAAACCAAAAAACAATGTGGGAGAAGTTTACCTCACGCTCTGTTTTATTTATCTTTATCTTTTTGGTCCTTTAATGAACCCACGCACCTAACTTCGAAATTCCAAATCTTACTGAAGATGGTAAGCAACAATATGAAACCAAAAAAATATTTGGTAGCAAAGATTTGGAAGGAGTTTGCGTCACACAAAAGTGTAAGGGACGGACTTACGTCGGCAGTCCGAAAATTAAAATAATCATTACCTTTGTACTTATAATTAATATTATTTCTTTTTCAGGGATAGTAACGTCAATGTAGTTGGTTAGCTCCAGTTAATTCACTCAGAGGAGAAAATTAAAGTTTATGACGAAGCAACGGATTTTCTTTTTTACTGTTCATAAATCTATAATTTTTAATTCTACTGTGTGGTGTGTTGAGCTGTATTCTTTTTATGCAATATGTTACACTGACAGAAAATCGACCCTTGTTTGAAGGTTTTCTCTAAATAACGAATTTCGTTTGTAAAAGACTTCCAAATTGTCAATCAAACGAAGACTATTCCGAAGTGTATTAACACTTTTTTGTATATGGTCTTATCAAAAGAAATAAAAGTATTTTTTTAGACCTGAGATGTATGTACATGACTAAAAACGTCAATTATGTTCTAAATTCACTCTGTTCAACCGAACATAAAGAATTTATGTGCCAAACTTGTTATAATTTTATGAAATAATAACATCATGAAACTCATCGTATTTGAAACATCAAATTGAATAAATAACGAAAACATATTTTGTTTTTGTCAGGCACGGTGACCATTTCGACGCACAAAGAAAGCATTTCAGATGCCAAGTTTTTTCGATACTGACAAACGATTTTATAAATCTTCTGATATATAGCCATCCTTAGCTTGCTCAGATTTCCAGCGTCCGTGAATTTTAAAAAGCCTATCAGATACACCATTTCTTGCAGCTGCAGATGCGCCGCCTGATCTGAATCTATGCAAACCAAACTTGCTATCGCTCACACCAATTTTGTATAAAGCTTCTTTTATTAATTCTCTGGCATGTGCGTATGAAAGTTCTACGTTTTTTCTTCTTAAAATACATGTTTTCGACTTTTTCAGAAAAGAAATCGACCTAAATATGTACATGTTAGAATTTAAATCAATTTTTGCCTCTTGTAAATAACATTATAGCATATTTACAGGACACAATGGACTTGATAATTTAGAAATTAAAACATTATTACCCTTTCTGTAACAATCTGTTTTGCTTTCCTCAATAAATATATCCACATAATTATCTTCAAATGTTATAATATTTGCTTTTATACAATGTATTGCACAATTCATTGTAATGAAGAAAAACAGTATACGACAAAGCACACATTGTAAGTAATCGAAGATCTTTCAAAGATCTTGAAGGTGTGTTGTACTTCTTAAATAATTTTTGCATAATATCTGGATCAGCTGGATCCTTTTTCTTTATAGGTCTAGATAATATACGATTTGAAGCATCGACAATATTTCTAACTATATCTGAAGTACAGTGATTTGTAACACCGCCCATATGATGAGCCCACTTACACCATAGAATGCTGCTTCAATAACGCTAAAATGACTAGGTTTTTTTCCATAAGATGTTGTAGATAAAGACTTACATAAAGTTCATTACATGGGAGTACAGAATGTAATTTCAGGGTACTTATCGGCCCATAAATTCATCTGTAAAGTTGAAAATAAATATTAATAACGTGACCCATCCATTCTAATTGCTAAAATACTACCCCTAAAATCTCCATTTGCAAAAAGAGAATTCAGATTATTTCCGGCTACTAAAATCCTTTGTGTTTCATGAAATTCAAGTACATCAGTCAAGTATGGTTTGTGAACTAAACCTTTATCAAACAGTAACGGCCAAAAAGGAGATGATGGCCAGTTTGGAACAATTAATGTACCAATAGCGCTGCAATTAATCAAGTGATTTATAACTTCGGATGCCAGAGCTACTGGTGGAACTAACCAGTTATTTTCATTATTACCAGTTACACGTAAAAGCATCAATAGCGCATGTGCCTAGATTCCAAAAAAAGCGATTTGAATTTTGTCACTTTTGTATTATCGATATTGGCGAATCTATCAATTTTGTAAGGACCCCAGAGACTATCTAAAAAATCGAAAAAGAGTTTTCATACTCCCCAGTCATCAATATCAATGATTCGACTAAGTAAGTCCGCTTGCTCATTAAGTTCGCGAGGACTCCATTGTACATGTATTGAAATACAGTTTTTGATACAGTCGTTAGATATAGAAAGTGCCAAGTTCTGTAAACTCTGCATTTTGCTACCCTATTCAATAATATTGACTGCATTCTGATTGTCAGTATAGAAAGTAACAGTACTGTTTTATAACAAATGAGCAAATGTAATTAAACACAGTTCTATAGACTTTACCTCTCTCCAAGTGGAACTCGGAACTTTTTCAAACTGTAACCAAGACTTGTTCATAACATAAGAAGAGTATTTTATATATCCTGCTGCACCCAAACACTTGCATCAGTATAAATACTAAATACTGTTTTGTGTGATAATAAAGAAACCGGGACTAAAAGATTCATACTATTTTTTCAAAATGAATGTTCATGAATACAAAGAGGATAATAATTAATGTCAACCTCTTGATCCAAATCATCTTTCTCGTTAATCACTGCAAATGTAGCCCTTGTCATTATTTGTGTGACATTTCCAACTGCAGGAGTCAGAGATATAATTTTGCCACAAAACTTGGCTAAAATTTTAACTTTTACTCTTAAAGGGTTCGGAAGAATGATACCTGCTAGTTCTTGTAAATCTATTATTTTTGACTGGGGGACACACAATACACAATGTATCAAATCCCATATAAACCCCAGCCAACGTATCTCTTGTGAAGGAGACCAAACGCTTTTGTCTCTGTTTGGCACAAAGCCAGATGCAATAAGATCAGACTTTACAATATTTGAATGGATTTTACGTGTATCAAAATTTTCGGTTACATGTATTCCGAATCCATCGTCCAAATAAACCACCACTTTTATACTCTTTTTTCGCCAATGCTTCACTAACTTTAGTAAAAACATACCCACTGGATTTTAACCCGAATGGTAGAACTGTAAAAACAAAAACTTTTCAACCATACCAAATTTCTAAGAAAATCCTAAATATTTCACAAAGTTTGAATTATTTTTGCAGAATGCACGAGGTTAAAGATGACGTTTCTGCTTTTGAAAACGTGATTTGTGAAATCTTGAGAATAAAAGGATTATATACTCAAACTGTTCCGCCCACAAACTTGGTATTGTTTTATATACCCTCTGTTGACATAGGAAGGATGTTCGAAGAGAGAGAGATGGAGGGGGAGGGAGTTGTTTTAAAGTAACAAACAAACTTCACAGTCATGCCAGTTAAAATCTGATTAAAATGGACTTTAAAAATGTAGAGATTTTGGCAATTTTTAGCAAGACGAACGTTTTGGTAAGGATAGGGGGCCATCCACTATTTGAAAGGAACAGTTATGGTGTAATATTGCTTCTGAAGATGACTAATGACTTAGGATTATACAGAATAATGGACAAAGAATGATATAGGACAACGCAAAAATGACATACGACGAATGGCAGGGACAAGGAAGACAAGCATAAATGACAAAAAACTGACGATAACGAAGTTTCACCAAAAGCGCTGATCTATGCCACTGCTCGGATTTATTTATACCTATAATGCGTTCATGTAGTTTCCGAAGTCTAGAATTAATAAGCTGTTTTCAAAGGTCATCTGCAGAATTCTAATACTAATATTACAGCCATTAGGGTTTAATTAATCAAAATTCCAATACTAATATTACAACCATTAAAGTTTAATTAATCAGGTGATGTGTTCTATGCTCAAATGTAAATGATTCAAACTATTCATTTTGGGATATATATTTGTTCTCAGATGAATTTGTTAAAAGGTTTACTATTTATATAGAAAAATGATTACATGGGCAGAAATAAAAAGACAATTAAATTTCCAGAATTAGCGTGGAGACATTTAATACCACTCTTTCTAGAACAGTGATTGACAGTAATTACGGGTCATAAAATTACATGTACATTTGTAATACTTCTTTTTATTACATTAATTTTGTAAAATAGTTTGAAAACAGCAGCTCAATCGATCTGCCCGCCCCTGGAACTGGTTCTCTTGTCATTTACTTAACTTCCTTCAATAAAAGGCTGAACTAGATTTCATTTTCCTTAGTGGAGACGTTGCCGATAGCAGAACGCAAAGGAAAAAAAGAAATCGTAGTACAACGCCAGTAGAAACACATAAAACTTTGAATGAAAACGGACACATCAATGCGGTAAACTTCTCCTGCTTTGTAAACACCAGCCATTATGGAGTCACAGTCTGTTTAAAGGTTACAACTAGTGGAAGGGAGGCAGCAATGAATATAACCATATAATACATGTAATATATGCCATGAAATTTTCAGCATAGGATTTTGGTAACCTTGGGTGCTTTCTATTATGCAGTTTGTATTGACCGAACCAGAGGGGCTCTTACAGGGGTTGGAACCCACCTTCTGTCGAAACATTTTACCACCACCCCCTCCCAAAAAGATAAAAACTGATCAATTTTGGAAGTGGAACACACTTATCATAAAACTAAATGACGAAAAATCTAGGTGGAACCCCCTCTTTCAAACTTTTATGGGTTCCCACTTGGTTTGAATCGCCAAAATCGGTCTGTTCATGGTTCTGTGACTTTAGTGAGCCGATGGAAGTAAGGGTAACAGTTTCTGGAACCACATAATGGAAAAGGCCCCTTGATTCAGTAGATACTTAATGAAAACATGCAAGTATTATATTTAAAATATTTCCATGAAGAAAGCAACTTTTGTCCAGTAAATCCCGGTAACTAAAACAAACTCTACAATATAGTACCAACTACTAGTACATAGATCCCATATAGAGGGACAACAGGACTGTTGCTGCTAAGAAATGGGAAGTTTACAATTTGAAAAATAAAATAATTTAGTTATTCATAAATCATAGAATGCAATAGTCCTTCCGTTTCAATTTCCATGAATAAGTCTTTGTATGATACTATTCTTTTTGTTTCTTTCATGACGTTTTTGTTTTCTCCGCATTCACCTCGGAATAAAACTGGGATTATCAAGTGAAAAAAACATTATCTTTATACCGAAAGGTGAGATTAAATCATTTTTTTGTTTTTAAGACGGTACTGGATAACTCAACTTCATATATGAGCAACAAGAATAGAAGCAACTTCGTACAATTCGTGCCCGTGGAATGCAGTTGTTGTAAAACTCGCCACATGATTTAACAATATGTCGTGGATAAGGAAGTCCAGCATTTTGAAAATTTCATATTTTTGGAATCGGTATGGTTCCTATCAAACTTAAGGTTTTTTTATCTGCCCAAAGTTAAATGCTCGTATCTAAGTCTACCATCTTAAGAAAGTTTGCAAGACGTTTTGTGGAACACCCGGAAGAAACCGGTTATATTACACTGTTTGCAAGGACACTTGTTAAATTTTGGTATCTAATTCAAGGACGAGAGTCCTTAGTATTTACATAAAAGAAAAGGGGTACAGGCCTTGACCTGTCTAGAGCTTCGTCCTTGGACAGTGTAATTGTTGAATTCTAAGGTCGTGTAGTCCAAGAAATACCTTCACCGGGCGTCTTAACACCTCCAATTCTTAATTTAAGTCCAACACCGTCGAACGTGAAGTTTTAGGTTTGAAACAATCGGACTGACTAAACAAAAAATTGTCGACAAGAATGATCCTCCTTCATCTTTCATGCCTGTATTTCGTTATGATGGGGTTACGAAATCCACTACTGTAGATATATTAACACCGAAAGCTGGAGAACTTTGAAATCTTTAAACCAGAACGACCTGAAAGGCTGGAGAAAAACACCATTACCATTTCCGTGTTTCTAGAAAGAGATGTCGAAGTGAATATTTTCGGTCCTTGTTTTGTGCAGTAACAGACTAAATATTACGTACTTGAATAAAATCAAAATTCTAAGATGAACTGGTAATGTTTTCTATTAATTTCCGCTGCACCTAGCTCACTAAGGGATCATATCAAAAGTTCTCATACGATTTCTATACGAAATTAATTTCGTTTAGAAAACACCACCTACTCCCCACTTCAAAATAAAGGGATATTTTGTGATTTTTTGTGAAATTTCCACATGTTCTTTCAAATGCCATGGCAAAAGAAAACGGAAAGGCGAGGGGTATTGATGTCAGTTTCTATAAAGTATTCCCTTAACGGGCGTACTTTTTTTCGTTTGGACTGAAAACAAGAAAATTTTTGCAAAAGATAGGGCTCCACACATAAATCATGTAAATGATATAAATGAACATATTTGTCTGGTATGTAACCTTAAACTGATGAGATAATAATATTGGTAATGAAAAAAGAGGAACATGAAAAAATCGCAAAAACTTCAAAACGAAAAGGACCTGAAACCACCCACCCACTATACGAAATTATTTTCGTTTAGAAATCGTATGCGAACTTTTGACATGATCCCTAAGTGGAAGAACAAATGAACATAGCCAGATCTGAGCCAGTTCTTACATTTGTTTTAAAGGATTATAATTCTGGAATCCAAATTCATTTTAAATATATATACTTGCGTCGAAAACTAATGTTTGTTTGACATTCATTGCATCTGATTCTGAAATTCGTTATAAAAGGAGTTTTAATATTTTTTAAAATTATGCATGACATGCATGATATTTTCTTTGAAATGCTTTATTAAGCACCTTTATTGACTGGTGGGCGGGGAGGGAGGGTTAACGTTCTAGACTACCTTACAAGTCTCACACGGACCGAAAAAATAAAAGCTACGATGCCGGGAATCCAACCGGGCCGTTATTTGTAAATTACTTCATTTGCTATATATGACGTATTTTAACTCCTCGTTATCACGATTTTGAAAAAATACAATTTATTAGAAAAGTCGTTAGCAAATATTCGTTTTAACGAAAGTCGCATTCCACTATCAAAAATGAATAAATAAAATAAAAAATAAACAAATACAAATTAATAAATAAAGTAAATTGTAACGGGAAATTTTGTGATAAAATGGTGTATGAAAAAAAAAAAATAAATAAAAAATAAAAAATAAAACAAAAATCATTACAACATGACTTTGTTATTACGAATTTGACATATAAGTAGGCCACCAAATAAATTCTCAGAATTCATTGTTAAGTACAAAAATTCTTACAGAGTTATAGAATCGGATTTTGGAATATAATAATCTCTGAATTTGTATCCATGAATCACTTTCTGTAACTTTATTTTTGAGGTTTTTACTAAGTTTCGATATCTTTACGTCTTTAACCAGCTTCTGAAGAAAATTAAACTAAAAAATGAAGTCATTTGGTTTATTTTTGTTGCTGGAAACTGAGAATAAATGGTAAGACTTTGGCCAAGCATACATTTTATGGATTTTCCTAGAAACTCACCTGTCACCATGTATTGACGACCACGTGTTGACGTCATCGGCTGATCATTTAGAACTGAACTAATACCTATAAAATACAAGAAGGTCTGTATTTAGTACAATTAATATAATGAACAATCAATCAACAAAGTAAGCACATTAATGAATCTGCAGATGAACAAATACAACCTATATTTGTCCATCATGCTTTTAACAACGTTACAAACTGCATTAATGTAATAATTCATTACATTAGGGATAAAATGTTAAATAAAGGGTCAAGACCGCGCATCATATTTGGGACAATATGCTATATTACAATATGGAAATATAATTCTGACTCCATATTTACGTTAATGTTGAATTTCTCAAAACAAATTCGAATTAAATTTATTATTAAGTGCTGTAATATTATTCAATCTGCGTATATCTTTCATAAGCATGCATAATTTTTATTTGTGCAAGATGTGTTTTGTGCAGGTTGAATCGGTTTTGTTAAATCAACCATGCTTAAACTGTTTGTTCAAATACGTTGACTTTGGATTCATTGCTCAAGATTTTGTTAAATATCTCTGCTCTCACATTTAGGGTGGATTTTTTTTTTCAAAAATATTCTAATACATATAGTCATAAAAGTTAAAATCTGGACTCTAATATTCTTGGTTAAGATAAAGTTTGTTGTTCACAGTTTTCGGTTTTCTGTAAAGGTGTATGTTTATCCGCGATATCACCAATATTCACAACTTCTTATACTAAATTCACTTGAGCAACGCTATCCATTAAAACCAGAGTTTTGCGATGCGCAAATGGGTGACATAACCTCTTTATTGGCTCAGTGGATGTAAGGCTTCAACATAAATTTACCATAATTAGTCCATTTTATACCAATATTAAACAACGGGAACAGAAACAATCCGAAGCTTACTCTCCCTAAAAAATCATATACTGAAACTGCCCCTTAAGTTGAGAAAATTCTAGCTCAACGCAGAGAATGTGGATGCTTCGATAAATGCAGTAGGGCAATGCATCCTTAGCACTTCAAGGGAATAACTTTTATTATCTTTTCCACAAAGATTCTTCATGCAGTGTAGACAATTTATTATACTAATTCTTAACACTTGAAAAGATTTTTCAACTGAGAACTATTTGATACTTTAGACTGAACATGTGGCCTCCATTTGAACTTAACTGAAACATTTCGATCTCAATACTACGGAAGTACTTGTATTCAAGAACTTAATTTTTCCTATGGTCATGTTATCATTTTTCATTTAAGAAAAATCATGACGACAAGAATAAAATCAAAGAGTTCTCGGTAGATGAGAATTCTACATAGTTCGAAAAATCACCAATGTATCTTTTACCCATCTCGCAAATTTCAGTAATTTCCAGAAATATTCGAATACCACCGATTTATAAGAGATTTCGACAAATTTTGTATATTTTCATTTTTTAATCACATTTTGTGCCCGTTTTGCACAGGTGGCAAAATAAGAATACTGTTTTCGCTGCTTGAAGAATTTTGTTAAACATCTCGCAAGCTTCTGTTTTAACGAACATGGTTGAAAGGCTTCAAGAAGAATTTTCACGCTAAAATGATGACAAATAAATTACTTCGTAGATATGACAAACTTTCAGTTTTCGTTAGAACAATATCATCCCACATGAACATAGTCGATATGGTAGAAATCTCTTTCTTAAGACGCAGTAGCTGAGCTTATTGTTAAATGGTGTTTCGAAATTACTTTTCAAAACGTTTTACACATTAAAAAATCATCGCTAGGGGCACAGGTGAAAGGTGTTCGTGACTGGCGATAGGAAAATGCTAACAAATTAAGCTAAGCACACTCGACCGAATGTTATGAATGAAAGTTTACCAGAAACTTGTCAAAGATAGGGTGGTTTTCTACTGGCTCCTCGGCTTCATCTGCAGCTAAAAATTGGCGCCACAATACTTCTGAAAAATTGCTGAAGGTGCACTTAAACCTTGTTCAAATAAACAAAACAAATGAATACATATATATATAAAAGAACAAAGTAGTAGGTGCTAGGAATGGCAGAAAAAAAATCGTTGTTTTCATATTTCCTTTTCTATTATTATTGTTTCTATTTCGCGTTGTCTGTATATGCCTTTTCACGTTTTCGAGGTGTTTGTTTTTGTATTTTCACCTAAAGCTGTATTTCATCTTCTAAAGTACATGTAGATTACTTGGAACTTTTCAAACATCTCCTATTTGTGGACACACATCTCAGACTCAAATGTTTATCTGTAGCTTATACTTGTAAACAATAACAGAAACAAAATTCTGAAATACAAGTGGGTTAACGTGTTGTCAAGTTCTCTTCTTTTAACGGAGGATGGGCACATCTGATATAAAAAGAGGCGAAAACGCCTTAATTCGCAGCCGCAAGCTTAAAATCGGGTATATATTGAAACGGTATAATAGTGAATTGTAAGCGTATTAAATAACGAATTGTAATTTTAAAAAACAAATCAATAGAAATTGATATAGAAATTTATATTAATTTAATTAACTATAATAATAAATAATATTTGTCAAATATTTATATTTACTTTCCTGAACTACTCGAAACTCTCATTCACCAGCTAGTTTAAATATCGATTTACCTTTCATTTTCCTTTGAAAAGATGTGAATTCGAAATAAATATGACACATCACCCCATAGCATGTATCTACTTGAGTTCCTAAAGTTCTGAACAAAAAAAATATCTCGTATTGATCCATATGAAACTATTCAGTTCTTTAAAATCTTAAAGGAGATGCTTTCATGTCCGACTTTAAAAGATTTCATATACACAATGTTCCCAGACTGAGAATCTGTTAATCAAGTCTTTCTTTGTACATGCAGCTTGATTAGATTTCGTTGTTGTTGATCTGTATGCCAGCAATAATATATTCTTGTTTGTACGGTTTGACGAAACAACCACACCTAATACTGTTCCTAATTTTGTTTCAGTATTTTCTATCATAAGGAAGATATTTATAAGCTGTATGAAATACGACCTTACACACCATTATAAACCAAAATCAACAATGTCATATCGTTTGGGGTTTTTTTTTTTTGGTTTTTTTTTTACGTACAGTTACTTTTGTACTAGTTAAATAATAAAAACAAAACGGGAGTTGGAACACCAAACAAAAACGATTGAAAAACCTTTCCATACACATTGGAGTTTAAAAAGAATCATTTCAAATGTGTTCACGTGCTTGAACTATGATTCTCAAAAACATGTTTTCACTCTTAAAAAGAGTTAGTATACCCCACAGAAGCTTACATGCAAATATTAAAGTGACAATCAAAACTAATATCAGGTTAAAGCATGAAAAGTGTTAAGTTGTAAGTAGAGAAAAAACAATATCAAACGAACGTGTGAGCCAGGGTTATCTATTGTTACCTTTTATCTTTTGCTTTCTGTAACGACCTGTAAATTTTAAACATACTAAAATGTCCTTTTTATACAACTGCTGACGAAATATCTCTCACAATGTGAAATTTATTTAACCTTTTTTTTTTAAATAAAGAATCTTGTTTTGGTTAGACGTGGTTAAATATTTTTGTCTATATACCCTTTTTAATATCGAAACCGCTTTTACATGTTCTACTAATCTGTATGTGTTGTGAAGAAGAATCTCGCGATACAAATTGTCAAATTCACATACAAGGGATGCACCTAACAATTCTATATATGACTGAAAGCAGATTATTGTAAATATTTATTAATTAGGAGGAGAGGCACTTTCACTTTAACAACTTAAAAATTTATACTTCTTGTTCTTGTAGCATTTCTGATATTGGATTCTATTTTCAAAAGATAACCAACCTAATTCTTTAAACAAATGTTTCGATGGTGTATCAAATTTCGCATTCAGAATTAATCTTGCAGCTCT
>JAOXYI010113653.1:0-11958 GCA_028566495.1 Lithophaga antillarum | reverse complement strand
TCTTGCATTGTGATTTTAAGTTTCTGAATGAAATCTGTCCAGATTTTTAGTGTTTCACTGGAGTCATATGATATAATACGAGTATATACCATCTTAAAACATTTAGCAGTGAAAGTGCTAGACTTGGCCTACAGTATCACAAGCCCTCACTTCAAGTAATGATTTTTGGTAACTTCAAGTTTTAACTGAATTTCGATAAGAAAATTGTTTTTTCTAATCTGCCAAAAAAAAAAAAAAAAAAAAAAAAAAAAAAAAATTACATAAGCTTTATGAAAAAATTACCCATTACTGCATTTATATATAGATCTCGTCACATGCAAAAAATAATTTTATTGAACCATATGCCGATTTTGACTTAAATACCACAGACAGTACAATTTATATGTTTAGCGAAAGGACAATAAAAAAAAGTTTTAAATATGACGAAGATGGCACTACATTTCTACTGACTATCATAACCGAAAGCTCACTTAACTTTTAAGTTTTGTACAGATGGATATGAAATGATTCCAGTTTTAGGATGTGAGGGTGTGTTGCTGATATTTTTCGTTAAGATACAGGGGGTGCGATACTTCTTAACATATCTTGCGGTAGCAAAATATGCTAAAATATATATCGGAAATAGAGCGATGGGTTATATTTTTCTGATGCTTTACATGTAGGTTCGAGAAAGGCTTGTTCGTTTTGGATATTGTAGTCGCTATGTAATTGCACACACTCTCTCTCGCTCTTTAGTATGCCTTTCTGGAGTAAGTATAGGTTCATTATGCAACATAAAAAAAAATTTCCAGAATAATACACAAATGGCTAACCACTGTGAATGGTTACACGAAGGAACTACAACTAGTGTTTAATTGACATCGCTAATGTTACATTCGTACTATGAGAAATAAATATGTGAAATATAATTCTAATCTGTAAAATGAAATGAACACACGGGCTGATCTAATTCTTCATTTATTGACTCGACCAAAAAAAGAAAAAGAAAAAGAAAAAAAAAGAAAAAAGAAAAAAAAAAGAAAACCATCAACAATATTAAAAAATGCATAATATTTGCTCTTTAGTAATATAAAACTATTATTATTAAATTTAAATCTTGTGTATAACTGATAAATCATATGTAATTTAAATGAATTTAAAGTTTTTTTTAACAGTTTCAATTCTGCGCATGGTACCGAATTGATTTTTCAATCCCGGAAAAGTCAGTAATTTGAATATTTAATTTGTTTTAATCCAATGATCGATGTTTTCCGTGATAGAAATTTCGAACACATTTGATATGCCATAACGTTTGTATATAAAAAGACTGGTATTTATTGTTTGAATATCGGGTATCGGATTATTTCAACTTCATGTTGTTTTGACCTTACCGAACGGACAATCATGTTGTATTGTAAACTAGTTAAAAATTCTTTACGTGGAAAAAAAAAACTTCAGTAATTAAATCAGATATACAAGTAGGATACAAGTAGGAAGGGATAATGCCCACCCCCCCTCAACCCAAACAGCGAATCAGCTGTTATGTTTGGATCAGCCATTATCACGGAAACGGATATTTGAAATGTTGCAGGAAAAAAAAAATAGAGAATACAACTGTCCCGCAGTGTAAATTTCAGCTCCAATTATTCAACACTATACAGCGGTGTGGTTCTCTTAAATGTTTCTTGACAATACATGTTAATATATATATAATTGTCTAGAATATTGAGGAAGTACAACGCATAAATCAAAACTTCGTAAAAGAGTTCATGAACACCGTTTTATACAAATCAAAGGAACCGAAAGCAGAAAATATTCTTATTTACAAATGATCATAATATTGATGCCGAACAATCGCACAAAAGACAAACTATATGGGGCATGTCACAGCGGTGCACATATTATTGACCGATAGGCAAATTTTCAGTATTAAAATTGCTTTTTGACGTTCTAATCGGAGGACTTTGAAACCTTTTCCTTTTTTCCTAACTACTTTTTAGTTAGAATATGACATATAAAATCAACACGCTTTCTTTATTTCCAGTGACAAGGTCAGTGTGTGGTTAAGGTAGATATATTCACAGACAAAAATGACAACGAAATAAGTGGCAAAATATTCCCTGTAAAGTGACATTGGTCATAACATGTATTTAAATTTATCGGCAATGTATGCATTTTCTCTTTGATCTTACCGACTGATATTGTTAGTATGTACGTTCTGCCGTGATACTGAAAAGTATCGGACATTGTCATAGGTGATGTGACGTCATACGGACTGTGATGTTGGCGATAAAAACAATAACGTTAGTTTTGAAGGTCTCGACGGAAAATATCAACAGTATCACAGCTCGCCCTATCGGGCTTGCTGCGATACTGATGATAATTTCTGTCTCGACCTTCATAACTGCCGTTATTCTATATGTATTTCTGTTTTAAATATTATATTTAGCAAAATTATCTACGTATCTTCCATTTCTAGTAATCACAGAGTAAAGTATATAATTTTTTCCGGGACAACTCCTTGTGATTTTCCTATGACTGTCCATGAAAGATGAACTTATACTTCAATAAGAAGCATAAACAAAATAATGAATAATTCTTTATTTACACTGTCAGTGAAGGCCACAGTATAGTTTGTATATGAAAAATAAATAATTTAATGATAACATCATAACGTTAAATCCAGTCGTTACAAATAACAAATGTGTCTTTTTGGATTCGTGTATAACACATTTATATTTTTATTAATAAATCTGTTCTTTCAATTAAAGATGTCAACTTAGCTGCCAATCTCTAATCTATTCAAGAGGGGGTAGGGGATGGGGGTCATTGACATAGAGGTAGACAAGTCCCACTTCCCATCCCGTTAACTCCCCACTTCCTCCCTTTGGTAAAATTTTCCTGGATTTTTCTGCCCCTCACCCTTTGCTTCTAGTTCCCTCTCCCTTTACTCCCAGTTTTCTTCCCCTTCCTCCCGGGTTCCGAAATCCCTATCCACCACCTCATTCAATATATCATTGATACAATTGAGCAGTCTTGTTCATCGCGATCAGAACGAAATCATCCGTGTGAAAAATGTTAAGAACAAAAATTCGAGCTCTTTCCTCCCATCTGATGCGATAATATTTTATGATAAAAAGTATAGGTAAAATGGCAACCCATATCTTTCAAATTTTGAAGCATTACTCTATATGTTTGGACGCGAAGCAGTAGGGTCATGAATTCAAACACCCGAGCTAAGCGGACTCAGGCTCAATCTATCAATTCAGGATCCCCCATATCTTTTATTATTGCAATAAAATAACATTAACAATCACACAGTTTTAAATATACCATAATTTGCAAATCCAGTGACTGATGCCTGGATTAGTATTTTCATTAAACAAATTAATATCGTACAAAATAATCTATATTATTACACAATCATTTAGCCAGTCTATGGGGTGATTCATTGTATCAATAAAATGTGTAATGATTCAAGTCAATCACTTCCTCATTCTTTGACAAAGTACGCGCCCTACATGTACCCAGTTAACTATATGACGTTCTGAAGTAAGAATGTTTTTATTAAACAGCCTGCTCCGATGAAGTTCGAATACATGTATCTCTAATATTACAGAAAATGCAGAACAAACGGTCAGCCACAAAACTGTTTACAATCACGACACTAAATTAAATATGAAAAAAAATGCAACCCTTTCAGAAAAAGCTGCCGCCTGAAGCTTAATCTATCCTTTGCTTAAATCTTTTGTTTGGTCCTTATTCGCCGGAGAAAGCCATGAACAGAATTAGCTTCAGGTTCTCCAGCGCCCCTTATCTCAATTTCGATGCAAGCCGACAGCTCTGCGAGCAATTTTCTGTTCCCTGGAGCTAAATAAAAACGGTACTTGAAGTCCCAACTGACGATTTTATTCGCGAATTAATACCTTTAAATTGACGATTAGAAGAATGAGTTCTCTAAATCGTCAACCACGCAGAAAGATGTTTTTATTGCAATGCTGAGTATGTACAGCAATATAAAAAGAAAAAATATACTGCAATCAGTTTATAAAATTTTTATTGCAAAAGTTTTAAAAAATGAAATGTACCACGTTTTGGTAGCCATTAATAAGTTTACTGTCAATTTCAAAGGATTATAAATTTTAATAATATATTTGAAATTATGCACTGGCATGGTAGTCCAGTTGCATGTACAAACGTACACATTCACTTTTGTTTATTTTTATAACGTATTCCGACAGCTATCTGTCTTTTTGTTTTTCCACAGCTTCAAAAGACTAACGGCAATAACACTGCTTTCAGATACAGTAGTCTTTCATTTATATATTGTTTGACGCACGGAAAACGCGTTAGTTTTATACGCGAAGCTTTCAGGGATTCAGTATTACTATAATTGCATTACTTTTAGTGAACTGCATCCCGGATCTAGTTTTCCCACAAGTGAAAAACATTAATAATAATATTTCTCAAATCAATAGATCAAGATTAATATTTCAATCATACATATCAATTGAACAGTTCAAAGGCAAACGTAACAACTGCATTACTGCACAGACAAGGAGAAAAATATGGTTGTTTTTTATAAGTCGTCGTATTAGGTAGGCGGCAAACCTTCCTGATACCTACATGTATACCATCACGTAATTCGCTGATTATATTCTATGACAATAGCCAGTAATTTCTTGAGTTTTGTCTGGGCTTAAGGCCTTTCAGGTAACTTTTCAGCTTTTTGGTGTTAGGTGTTCTTATTAACAGAGACAACCATATCGTTTAGGGAAAGCTACCCACATTCGCATGGTCACTGGAAGGCTGGTAGGATGTCTCACAGTGTGTTTAACGCACCTCTACCTACTTCCGGTTCAAATTAAGAACCCAGAGGGGAGAGTCATGTAACCTGTACAGATTTATCCGAAAAGCACCCTAGACGTTTCATCACCTTCATTGCTTTGCAAGTGTATAGCGATTTGTTCTAAACAAGTTTTGTCGACAATATTGACATCGTTGGTAACATGGTAACAAATGATACCATGCTAATATTTGATTGTTTACAAGTCATGTAAGAAGATAACATTCAAAGTGGCAAGAAACTTGAACGATCACCTTACACTGTTATGTTAGCACTGTAGCTGAGACATCGAAAACATTAGAAATCTATTATTAAGTACAATTTATACATGCATGTCCCACACTTAAGTAGAAATAAGTCCTCTCCAAGTTTCATAAATCTCGTTACTAGTGCTGAAGTATGGTTAAAGAATTTGACGGATATGAGATTTTGCCATCAAAACTATTAAGCAGACACAGACACAGCAAATCCTATCGAGAGTCTTAGGAAAGAAGTAAATTACCCTTGAATGTTTCAACCACTTCCATTAGCAAAATAAGTACTAACAATCCACCATATCTGAATAGTCATTCATACATTTGATAGCTCCTGCGTCTTCAAGGAGTCTCCCTCATTTGGCCAAGCAGATTCAAGCTCCTGTCAGAAGACCAGAATCTCTCCGGTTCAGAATTTTTGCTACACTTCGAATTTTCTATGTACAAAAGGAATCTTTTGGTAAATCTTATTGTTAAAACAAATCTTTATTTTCAGATTTTTACAAACGTTTTGATCATGTTTAAAACTGTCAGGAATTACTTTCATTGATCCTATTATGACACACAAATGTCTCCTGCATCCAAATCTCCTGTATCTCTAAGGCATATCTTCCTGAAGGATTCTTCTAGCTTATCACATGATTAGTCATTGCCCAATCTGGGACTAGTAATACAGTGTAACAGGTTTCACAATATAATTGAATGTTATCCATTGGTCTGAAGTCATCGTAAATAAAAAGGATCCTGGATAAATCAATCTTCTGAAATTAAGTTCAGTTTGATGAGCACGTAAGCAAACATCCCTTTCTATTTGGGTATCTGTAGGCGTCTGACCCTATTTTAACTGTATTACTTCTAACTTAGTCTTGAAATAACCTAAAATAACAAGACTTAAGTAAAATTTTAAAATGTCTAACACTTGAGGTGAAAGCCCAGAATAATGATTATTTCTATATTTATCTCCTTGTACCTTTTAAAGTTTAGTATTGTAGTGATAAGAATACCTTCAATAATCTATAATCCGTCTCATGAATTTAAAATATATCACTGATCTAGAAGGGGAAATCACAAGTTAAGTTTTGTTCATCATAAAATTCATACATGTATTAATTAATTTTTTATATGAATAAAAAAAAATAGTATAGAATGGGTTTGTTGTTCATGCTACAGAAGATTTTGAATCTACAAATAACATCTTTTGAACAAAACTTCAGGCATCAATATGTACTGACGAAATGTAAACTTCTAAAACTTACCCAAGGTAGTAAAAGGGAAGTGCATTTAATATTCCACGAAAATTTATGTAATCCATTATCTATTGTATATATCTATATTGAAAAAAAAAACCATAGTAACTCCGAAATAATTAAGAATTTTTAATTATCAAATATAAGACCTTAGCTGTAGTTTAAGCAAGTATTTTTCATTTACATTGTGACAAACAATGTTACGTTTGTAAACAAAGGAACCTGGTCGCCTGCGGAAAACCATCAATTTTCGTAATGTAAACGTTAACACATATAGGCTTGTATGGGCGGTCGATTTTTGCATTCATTCAAAGTCAGGTACAAAATTACAACCTGAGAGGTGATAGACCAATGATCAGTACAGATTATTGTGAAAAAACTACGTCGACCACTCAGACGCAAATTATTTATAGCATTTAAAGTCACTACTAGCGTAAATGAAGGTTTTCATTTAATAAGTGGACTCGCTTTATCTGGCGCTAACTTCAGTAACCCTCCAAGTAAAGAATCACGAATAGCGCTTGGTCTGTTAGTTTTCATATCCTTACTACTTTTTGAGCCCCCCCCGAAAAAAAAGCAAAACGATTAAGTTTTTGTATTTGAACATTATGATTCAATTGGACAATAAACAATTGTGGTAGAGAAGGGGGGGATACTTGTCTACATTTGGGGATAACGTAAAAGTGTTAACGAATGGAAATCAACAATGTTATTGATAGCACAAGTAACATGTTCTATTGTCAGATAGTTATCTGCTCTATTGTTAAACGTTTTAAAAAAATAAGTTTTCTGTTCTATGGTCAGATGATTTAAAACACAAGTTATCTGTTCTATAGTTAATTGCTTTGAAGCACAAGTAATCAGTTCTTATCAAATGATTTTAAACACAACTTATCTTTTCCATTGTCAAGTAAGTGAAAAGTTAATTACGGCCTTTAACCTTACTTTAAACATGCCAAGTTATTACTTTTGCTATTTCAAAACCATAACTTGTATTTTAAAACTTATTCGTACTTAATCATTCTTTAAAACACAAAAATGGATTTCCTATTCGGTGCACTTTTTTCCTGGGACACAAGCATTTTCGGTCAGCGTATCACTTAAGAATTCAAAATTCTAAAATATTCTAATATAGATTTTTTAGAATATTAACCAAAAATCTAAAAAGTCAAAAACCTAAAAACATTTTGCCTTTTTAGGTTTTTGCCTTTGGTGCATTATCAGTCTCAAGACTTGAATATTTTTGGACTTTTACAATGTTTCACAATGACGTCATCGTTCTTTGTTA
This sequence comes from Lithophaga antillarum, assembly GCA_028566495.1. Lineage (NCBI taxonomy): Eukaryota > Metazoa > Mollusca > Bivalvia > Mytilida > Mytilidae > Lithophaga > Lithophaga antillarum. The sequence continues at coordinate 4,344 of JAOXYI010113653.1, read as the reverse complement.
ACAAACATAAAGAAAAAGTCATTTTACATATTGTTAAGCGTGGAATCAGATAGAACGTTTTATTTCCTCAAGACAATGTTTGAGATTCATTTTAGAAGCGGTGATTACCTATTAGGTACAGTTGTTGTCAATATAGCTGCAAATATATTTCAGGTGGCGTCCAACGTTTTGTAACTGCACATGCTTGGAAGTGAGACAGGTAAACAAGATGTACTAAACTTACATTCTTCAGATCTCGAGATATTTCTGTCTTCTGGACGAGAAGTGCTTATCCTTTTTGGAGATTGTGGTCACTGTGTAATTGCTCTCTCTTATTTATTCTTTCTTTGCATGCCCTCTTTCTCCAAGTGTGCACGTTTAGAAAATGTATAGGTTCGTTACTGTTCTCTATGGCAATTTTTTTATATTTCCATAACAATATGCAAACGGATAACCACTGTACATGCTTACACAAAGGCATTAGCATTTAAAATGTATTTAACATCCCAAGAGTGTCTTTGAGAATTAAAGTGTAAACTATATGAATAAAACTAATTCATATACTCGTATTTGCTTCAAAGAAGAAGAAAAAGAAGAAAAGTTCAATGTTTTATGTTTTCCGTGATTGAATACATTCTGATATGTGAGCTTTCAATATATAAAGATCGGCATTCATTGTTTGAATACCGGGTATCAATATTTAAACTTGATATATTTTTATTCTGACACTACTCTCATGTTACATTTTTGTTTACATGGAAAATTATACTTCTACACTGTATTGATTGATTGAATGGGGGTTTAACGCCACTTTCAATATGTTTTCAGCTATATCTTGGCGCTAGTTTTTATTGGGGGTAGTAGTCGGAGTACCCAGTGAGAACTGGCAATCCTTGTCAATAAAGGTTGGAGTCGAGCACACCTTGCTACGAGCAAGGCTCGAACTCATAACCCCAACGTTGACACGCCAGTGATCAATAGTAGATAAGACTAACTACCTAGACCACCCGCTCTGCTCTGTACACCAAATGCTATTCTGTTTTTCACTGATGCAAGTAAACTGATTTCTTATTTCTATCTACGAATTTATCCACCTAATCACAAAGTCATTGACAATAAAGAAAAATGTACTATGCAGTGCGCTTTTTGTATGTCATAGTCTAAAAGAACAAGATGCAGTAAGGAAAACGTTTTCAAGATCCCAGATAGATTAGAACGTCAAAAATGGATTGGTACTGTCACATATATAACCAATAACATTTAGTGAGCCTTAAATATAAAATTCCGTTCATCACTTTAACATTACACAATAGTATTTTGTCTTTTGTTCTATTGGAATTGTCAGCATTAATTTCTGTAATTATTTATTCAAATTCAGTCGTTCCCGCGATTACAGGGTCGTCCTGACACAACAGCCGAGCCGCTTAAATGAGGATATGTTCTCATCTACATATAATTTATCGTAATTATGACTACTAAAATTTTTTCCGCAAAAAAAAAGTTTACGTTTACCCGTCATTGGTCAAAACGCTTGTTTGTCTTTGTGTTAATAATATATCTTAGGAAAATTTATTTAAAATGGTTTTTTTATCTTATGATAATGTGATACTACCACTGGGTCTCTGGGAAGATGCCACTACTGTTATCTCAAGAGTATCACCAACCCAGATGTCAGTATGTCGGTGCAGACATTACAAATTACTTGAAAAAATACTTTATTATGAAATTTTCTGTTCCAGAAAGTTTTTTGTCGCACCTCCTGATCTAAAAGTTGACAAGGAAAGAAATGCTTTAAATTTGTTGTTCCCATTCACCGGGCACTACCCCAATATCTCTCGATTTTTGCCCTTGCAAAAAACATGTTTTGACTCCAAACACGCCAGGCCTAAATCCGTCCTTGGGCATTATTCCAACCCTAATACAATCAGGAATCGCAGGAAGTCACAGTCAGTCTATCAGTTCAGTATCTGGATGCTGGTTTATTACTGCATAAACATATAACGGTTTATGTAAATGTGCTAATATTTTTGAATCGAATGACGCCTGACGTAATGTTTCAATAAATACATGCATAAAAGATCAAACATTAAAGTAACTACCGCATTTCAAAAGAATATCATTTAGTTTACAACGTGATCCATTTTATCGATAAAATATGTTTTGATTTCAGTCATTTGCTTCCTCATTCTTTGACAGAGATGGATTGATTAAGTACAAGCTGTAAAAGGTAAACATTGCTGACGTAGCAACCTATGTCAAAATAACTATCAGGTTTGTCTCCCGACATTCAAGTATTTATTCTACGACTTTTCAGGCCAAAGCCAGATCAATTACTCTTTGCGTGTATATATGAGGAATAGCCTCGTATATCTCTTTTTTTCCTAAAATAAGCATCAAACTTTTACTTCGATACTGGCAACATGTTTTCAGTGTTATTGTTACATGTACCCCAACATTTTATATTAAGGTAAGGAATAGGTTAGGTGCTCGATGTTGTGGATTAATGGTTAATGGACCCACAAAGTGTCGAAGTCGAACAAACATCAGACCTAGATTCACAACACAATCAAAAGATAAGAACCAAACGGCCCGTGTAGCTTAAATTGATGAAGGCCTCAGATATTTCCCAGTCTTCTTCGCTACATGTTTGCCTGTTTTCCGATATGGTAATAAAAGAAATTTTGGGGTTTTGGACAATCAGTGTATGACGATATATTGTACATAAAATTTGAAATACATTTTCAAATATTGTTACCGATATGTTAATACCATGCTAATGTTTGATTGTTTGTTAGTCGGATGACCCCCTTTATGCTAGAAGATACAACCACAAACAGTAGTCAAGAAACTTTAACCATCGCCTTAGACTGAATGAATGAATGAATCTTTTATTTGCATTAGCAAGCATAATGCTACAGCGGTATACAAAATAATATACATATAGTAACAAATGAAAGAGAACAAAGTAATAATACAAAAGACATATAAGTTAATTAGCAATTTGTGATCTGATTTTCCATGCAGCATTTAAATATCAAATGATACAAGCAACATAAATAGGCAATAATCTCACATAATGATAGGGGTATTATGTGATATGATTTACCATCAGTGTGTCTTTCCGTCAGTCCATTTCTCTCCATTGTTCCCATGTCTAACTTTTGTTCTATACAAAACTTCAGTCTTGGTATTATTGTTGTATGTGACAAAATACAAATTAAGGTCGATTTGGAGGTCCACACTATTTTGGAGTGTAGAGTTATGGCCCTTGCAATAGTGAACTAGGGTTGGTATCATGTAATGATCCCATTACTATTTCCAATCCTCATTCATATTCACCTGAACATGCATAAAACAAAAATACATGATATATGGTACATAATTTACATATGAACGGCATTAATGTACTCAATGATTTGATACTCTATTGATATTTTAATGCTGAGATCTGAAATTATCAGTACTGCATTTATCATCTCAAATTGAAAATCACGGGAATCCTCTTTACTGAAAGTTGGGAAAATGGCGAATAAAAGTCATGGAAATCAACCACAGTGAAAATACAAATCATGGAACTCCTGAACACTGAAACTCCATGCAGTTAAAAGTAAGCATGGAAATCCCCAATACTGAAATTAGCAATCATGAAAAGGAGGCATGGAAATCCTCCAAAGTAAAACTGCAATCAGTAAGTAATGGAGTACACTAAAATTGCAGTCCATAAGTAGTAGGGCTCCACACTGAAACTAGAGAAGATAAATTTTAAGTATGCTCATACTCGAAAATACCAGTAAAGAAAAAACAAAATTGTCAGTGCTGAAACTACCATCTGCAAATAAAGAACTTCCAAATTTCTAAGGCTGATAACGACAGACTAATTCCATAAATATAATTCATGGGAATCTGCAAGATTGAAGCCAAAAGAAGAAAATAAAAGGGACGAAATTTCAAACGCTGGAACTACAGTAAATAAAAGGCAATAGTAATAATAAAGACATGGAATCCTAATAACAATGAAGTTGCAGTTTGGAAATGAAAGGGATGAAAATCCTCAACATCGGAATTGCAATCAGTCAAAATATTCATAACGTTGAAATTACAATTAGTATATTTTGTATATTTAATTGATTCTTTAGCGACATTTGCAATAATGTCTCAATTATATCATGGTGACCAGTTTTATTGGATATGGAGGCTGAGACCCTTCATGGGGTACCTGGTAACAACATAATCACAATTTGTTTACCTTGGAAATTACGTAATCAGAAATTACATTCTAGTCTGACATAGTTCGTTATCAAATCTTGGTAATCAAAAAATGCCAAAATTGATGTGTAATCATATAATCATTAAATATTTGGGGAT
>JAOXYI010113543.1:0-11958 GCA_028566495.1 Lithophaga antillarum | reverse complement strand
GTCATCATGCGACTACACATGAAGTTTCATAATTGTATTTTGTATAGTTTTTGAGTAAATCAAAACACGACGTAAAACTAAATGCGAGTATGAATGCCGGGGATATTCCAATAATTCTTCGTTTACACCGTAAAGCCGCCAAAGGTAAACTAAAAAAGCGAAGGTTCTCCTATAGATGCTTGTGGCATCCCATATCAGACTTTTTATAGTTCTTGTGCACAGTATTCCGTATGCAAGGGACATGATACGTAACACAAATGTACACAAGAATGTAACTGGTATGCTCACGCTCCAGTTTTGGGGAAAAAAATCGAAACAAAGTGTTACAAAATCATGAACGTTCGGAAGCCCAGGTGATCGCTACATTACGAGACTAGATCAGACTAGAGAAATCCAATTATATTTTCGGAGATGGAGGTATTTCTCTCCGTTCCTGTGGCATTTAAAGATAATATCATGTTTCTTAAGGCTTGTGTTGTCCTACATTTTGAGATGCAAATAAAAGCCAGAAACACACAACATGGGTTTGTGTATTACGGAAGATATTTCTGAAGAATTACGAAATATCTTAATGGGTTTACAAAAGGAGATATCTATTATATATCCCATCCAGATCACCCGGTGTTTCAAACACCTGTTCTGACCGAATGTATGATAAACACTTATTAAGGCCTTGTTCTCCCCCCGAAGCCTGTTTGGTTCTTAAATGAAACTAAGAAGGAGTATACACTTGAATACGGAGCTTTAACCTAGTAATCGGTAGTTCCGTCAGCTGTTTTACTGTTGGTCACTTCTTTACTGTGGGCTATAATGTGAGTCTACGATTTCAAAAAGTGTACATATTATTTTTATAAATTTCGATGATTACTTGTGTTAGTTTTGCTGTAGTTAACATGTCTTTAAGAGTTCTGTGTTTCTTCCGTAATATGTGTTCCCTATGGAAGACAGCCCATGTGAAACAGGGACCAGTGATGCTATCCCACACAGGTCTATTATCCAATGACAGGACATTATATCGGACGACGGCTGAATTAAAACGATGGCTAACATATAATGGTTTCCACGTTGTGTTCTTTATGTGTTGAATGTGGACTGGATTCAAGGAAGAAATAGGTTCTTCCATTCGATCAAAAATGAATATTGAGGTATCTTATACTTGTGTGGGAAATTGTGCTTCCTTCACCATCGTTTCTGTGCGCTTATTTTAACAGTAGACCTATTAGGCTTTTTATATGCAATATATGATACAATTACCTTCGAAGAGATATTCGCAGTCACTCTGTAGCAAATGCTGATCTTTTAATGACACGTTTTAGTAGCTTTATATGAAGATTGAATTTCGTTGCGAAGACCAGTGGGGTGCTATATTTATATTTTTCTCTTGCACTATGAAGATATTTTCAATTTATGTTTTCTGTCCTTTAAAGTGATCTATTTCTTTTTCTTTAAACCCACGTTTGATGAGGTGTACTGCATGTATAAAAATTTCCCAATATTTCTTAAAGCCAGCCAATCATGTTTCAACAAACTGTTGCATTTGCCATCTATCTAAGGATCCAACACCAGTGTTTCCGGCATATTTAGGAAGTTTCCACTATCTTAATGGGCTTTGAAAAATTGGTATATTTTCATTAAGTTTTATTAGAGAAACATTGAAAAAGGAACTCAGCTTATCTAAGGTACTGTTACAGCATCGATGTAAGTTCATGTATAGTATTTTTTTTTAGTATCAGTTGAAGTCGTAAGCTTGATGTCGAACTTAAAATATTGTTCCAACATTAAAATAATATGTAGATTCCATTTCCAAGACTCACGTGTAATTTAAAGTCAGTTCAACATCAGTATACCACGTCGCAACGTAGAAATTCCGGCAAAAGAGTTACATGTATCTAGATTATATAATACATGTACATTCTGATCTGTATGTAAAGAAAGGGCACAAACGATATATATTCCACACTAGATTTGGCTGAGACAGTGCTATGAAATGTCCATCAACATTTCATTGAGACGAAAGCATGTGAAGCCAGTTAAACAATTAAAATCCCATCACGGGACGTGATGTTTAAAGAAACATAATTGTGGTAATAATGATAACCCTAGAAATATTTATTTGATCCGCTAGATATGTATTCTGACTAATAATATTTCGTCAGTAGTGCTAAATACTTGGTACATTAATGAAATCAAACATCTTAAGAATACCAAAGTAGGTAAAGACGAAATTCAACTAAGCCAATAGTAGTAAGGTTTCCTTCTTTTTCTTGTTATCTCCCGCTTAGCGATAGCGGAGGGTATTGTAATGCTAAACATAAAAATTCTATTGTTTTGATCAAGAAAAGCACTCAAAAACAATACGATAAATTAATCATCAGGTTTTCTTTATACAGATATTGTAAAATATCAGCTGCTCGATACAATATGAAGCTTTTTAGCTCGTTCGCTCCGCTCACTGGCCCAAAAAGCTTCATATTGTGACTCACAGCTGATATTTTACGATATCAGTATGCAGAAAACCTAATAATGTATACTACTAGTGAACCGATCCTATTGACTTGTAACAATAATCCTGACACAACGGGCCTTGGTGGCTGATGTCTAGGTAGTTAGTGACATCTACTATTGATCACATGTGTGTTAACACTGGGTTGTGAGTTCAAGCCTTGATGGTGGTGAGGTGTACTTGACTCCAACCTTAATTGACCAGGATTGTCAGAAAGTCAGGGGTTCTCACCGGGTACTCCGGCTTCCTCCCCCAATAAAAACTGAACGCCACGATGTAGCTCAAAATTTGCTGGAAGTGACGTAAAAACCCCATTCAATCAATCAATCAATCCTGGCACAACATTAAGATTGGAATTAATAATGGGGATTCTGGCCCTATAGGTTCAGAAAGAGGTTGAAATATTTTCTTCATGCAGAGCTTCCATTTTTATTTATTTCGGTTTTTTTCCATCTTTTATTGAATAACTTATGAAAATACCTATCAGAAGTATGTGAATGGATTGTTTGTTTCTTACCTATGAGACAAACCAGTTAACATTTACTGGTGTGAAATTTTCTTGTCTTGTATCCCCGGTACAAGGCAAATTATTGTGACGTCACAAAATTTATTATGATGTCAGATACATGTAAATGGAGATATATGGTCGAAACTTACTGATGTCAACATGATGCTCCACAGATTTGGCTTGATGTTTCAAACGCTTACAGTGAGAAACAGAATCAAACTCCGTTGAAAGTGTGAGATGAGAAAGTCGCATACACCTTTGGGTAAGATTTCTATCATCTCCAACTTGGACAAGCCTCATCTGAGACAAGAAATCTTACCCTAGGGTGTCTGAGATTATCCCGTCTTGCCTTTCCCCAGTGATAGATTCTAGATATCTCTTCCTATTTCCAAAATATAACAGGTAAAAAATTCTGAATTTTGATATCATGAAATTTTTATTTAGGATATTATTACCAATGATATACCCCTTAACCCCTGATGCGATTTAACATTTACAGGAATAATTTAAAAGTCATCAGCCAGTTTGCAGTTGTTTGAAACCCATGGCAGTATGCTGGGATAAAAATTCCAAAATCCTATTATTACCCCCAACCCATATTGCATTTCTACACTTGCAGGAATCCTTGGTAAAATCATCAACCAGTTTACTGATGATGCAACCAAAAGGCAGTATGCAGGGGAAGAAACTAGATGAAGGTGATCTGATAATCATAATGGATACTACTGATGATAAGTAGTCTGCAAGATAGCTTATTAGGTATATGTAACCGTTTGATCAGCAGATAACCTTCCTCTAGTTTTCATTTAATTCCTTCCAAAGAGAGCTCCAGTAGAGCGAGTGTCAACAGATTTTCTCTGTCTCTTACAGTTTCCAAGTATTTATTCTGTATAACTGCATTAGTTCAGATATTTCCTTGCTATGATCATATCATGCTACGTTACGCAAAGCCCTCTACTTTTAAAATTAATTTGACAGAATGTGATAAGCATGTTTTTTTGGGTTTTTTAGAAATACCCTCACTTCATAGACTATTTTTTTAAAACTTGCTGAGATGTATTTAAGCTAACGTATTATTCATTATCAGGAACTATAGGAATTATTTACATCATTTCATGTATAGTGATCACTGTATCTGTCTGTCAGTCCACATCTGTTATCAACAACTAGTCCTTAACTGCTCATTTGATTTCAAATAAACTTTTTAGGAATTTCTTATTGACAAATAGCACTGTGCAATTCCTGTTTTGTTTTTGATCGGGTTTTCAAACAGAAGAATCCAGTTATTGGATTGGTGATGTCTTTTGGGTGGATGTCCTCCTAATGTTAACTTGTTGGGGTAACCTGTATCTCGGCAACCGCTCAACATATCTTAATGAAATTGAAGATTATCTTAACATTAAAACTAAGATTCACAACTTTTCAAATATGGCTGCAAGCACTTGGAAAAAAACATGGCTGCCAATGGCTGTTAACTTCCTGGGGTAACCTGTATTTCAGCAACTGCTTGGCATATTTTAATTAACTTTGAGGATTATTTACTTGTCACAAAATGCTAAGATTCCCAGTTTTTCAAAATCAGAGAATGGAATTAAAAAAAACTTCTAGAGATTGCTCAGAATGAACTGTAGATGTGCATCACCTACATGTAAATATTGAATTACAATGCAACACTTGTTGTAACATTGCCTTTCATTGGACGACAGATAAACACTTGTTATGACGCTGTATTTGATTGGACGTTATTTTGGGTAAAATCTACAATCAACAGTCTACTGTCTGAACATTGTAGTGCAATTGTACACAATGTTTCCTGTATTCAAACTACAGAAATTTTTGCTTTTGAAATTGTGACAACAGTATTGTATTTAAAATTTTGCTGTTGTGAATTCTGTGATTTTACTGTTTCAAATATCTGTTTTAATGGCTCTGCTACGACAATGTCATAAAAACTCAATTTTGCGACAGTAAAATCCACAATTTATGCTGGCAGAGTTTTAAATACATTACAGTTATCTCCAAATTCTAGATTTTAGTACACTTCATACATGTACAATAAACCAAATACTATGTAGGACATATCTCTCACCTGAAGGCCTTAAAAACCAAGGAATGATTTTTAATAAAGCAGAACCAGAACAATTTGTAGATGTGCATCTATTTTATTATCCCCTCGCCAATGAACTTGCGATGGGGAAGTAGTAACGGGACTATCCGTCCGTCCATAACATTCTTGTGGACACTCTAGACTAAACATCTTTAGAGGGATCTTAACCAAACTTGCTATACAGTTAGTACATAGGAAGGTTTAAAAGACTATGGATTTTCAAGGTCATAGGTCAAAAGTCAAGGTCACAGTGGGGCGAGGGGATGCTCCACTTTGCGGTGCCCTTGTTTTTGTTGAAATTGAATATTCTCGATTTGCAGACATTTCATACATACATGTATACATGTACCTTGGCCCAAAACTATACAGAACATACCTGTTGTCCACAGCTCCTTCAGACTTCAAAACCAGTAAATGGATTTCAGTGTAGAATATATTTTAAATTGAAATGTTGGGAGGGCATCTGTGGGTTTTTTTGTGAACCATGAGTTAGTACCTATCTTTTGGAATTGTGGTTAATACAAGGGTTATTAGTTTGAACCATGCTCAGGGCAATGTGTGCTCGACTCCCTCTTACTAGGATTGCCAGTTTCCTGTTGAAGGTAGGGAGTTCTCACTGTGCACTATGGCTTCCACTCCCAATAGACAGGATGCCATGATTAGGTGAAAAAATTGCTGAAAATGGCATAAAAATCCCAGCAATTAGTTGAATTCTAACTACAATTCAGATATGGACTTTATGTGTTCAGAATGTAAGATTTGAACAACTTCTAAGAGTTGATACTAATATAAAAATGAATGGATATGGGGTAGACGTTAGTCAGCAATAATCCATAAAATGTTGGGTATTCTGATTTTAAAAAATGTCGGGAAATTAAAAATTATTTCACTTCCTTTCAGTAATAGAAATTATGAAACAGAGTTTAGAACACATGTACAGTATAGGAGCCATTTAGTTGTATATTAGTTTTTTCGTGTGTGTGTGTAGCTTTTACTCTCAGCAAGTTTTATTATTATATTGTTGATTGTATCCTGATAAAACTCTTGAAAAATGTATACTTCCAGTAACAAGATTACAATATTTTTGTGCCTACTATAAAAAAAATTAACTACCATCTTTAGACATGCATCCTTATACAGTAGCTAGTTTATTTTACTAAAGTAATTTAGACACAAACATTTCACCACTTGAGCTTTTGTAGCAATAGTGGGGGTTTTATGAGTACATTTCCATATGCACCTGTTATCCGTAATTCCTTTATTACTTAATAATACTATAAATAGATTTCAAAGAAAAGTTTCAGAAAATCCTTAATACCAAATTGCATTTTCTGCTTAATCAGTGTTTTGTAAATATTCATTTTTTCCAAAAGATCTTGGCATTTTCATGTTTTCTATATTCTCCAATTTGTCAAATGTTGCTATTTCGTATGAAGTGAAATTGTTATTCTAACTACTGAATTAGTTTAAGCAAACTTGATAAACTTGTATAGCAGCAAGTAAATATGTGTACATGATCAGATCAGAATGTATTTCAACAAATTTTCAGAGATCTTTAGATGTGCATCTCCTATCATCATTTTCCTTTTCATTCAACTATTTTTACCAGTTATCACCCTTCTTTGATTTATCAATTATATGTTATAATGATACCTTGTTTGAGTAACTAGTCATTACTCCTTGAGGAATTGGTGTCATATTTGATGGGATGATTTGTCATGGTAAGAAGATGATCATTTTGTATTTTCACTGTGGTTCATTGATTTTTACCAGAGTTATGGCCCTTGCCGACCAACTATTATTGGTTGTGCAAGTAAGTAGTCCTGCATCCTTTGAAGGATCATTGTCGTAACTGGTAGGATGATTGTCTTGAGTTAATATGAAATACTATAATTTTGTTTTGGTTAGTGATTTTCGTCAGAGTTATTGCCCCTTTTCAGTTTCATCAGTTTAGCTTATAATATTTTGTACACTCCATTGTGTGGAACATTGGCGATGTAGTGGTCATTTTGTTTTTCTTAAAATTAAATTTCCTAGATGTTAATGCACTTCATATATGTGCTTTTGGCCAAATACTATAGAGAACAAGCCTCTTATCATCATCACTTTCAAAATCTTTGAATGGATTTCTTGAAAATTAGTTTGGTACAAATATGAAAATGAATGCATATGGGGGTTTATGAGACAATATCCCATAAAATACGAGGTATTCAGCAAGTGTATATGTCTTAAAGTCACTGTATGGCCTTATTCTTGTTTTATGTATATAATGTTTTTTTCTTGAAATTGAACATTGTAGTTTCCAGATGCTTTGTACAGGTAGCTTTGACAGATACTATGAAAAAACATACGTCTTTCAAAACCAGTAAATGAAATTAAAATAATTCTAGATTGTTGAGAATAAATTTGTTCACTGAATATTTTCGGTACAAAATGCATGTTTTTTTTAAAGGAGATGGGGGTATGGTTTTAAATTGAAGTCAAAGTATCTAACTTTTATTTTCTAAGTTAAATTTTTCATCTTATATCATAAGATATGTTTTTATATGTTTTTACAATAAATCAATGCATAATCCTGATTGGTGAATTATTTGTTTACTTTTATTGTATATAGAAGATAGAAATTTTGAAATGTGTAAGTACTATCCCAGTGTTATGGGAAACATTGTTCTTTGCCCAGATATGACCAAATGGTGAAATATTTGTTTACTTTTACTGTACATAGAAGATAAAAATTTTAAAATGTGTTAAGTACTATCCCAATGTTGCGGGAAATATTTTTTTTTGCCTAGATACAACCGAATGGTGAAATATTGTTTACTTTTATTGTATCCCAATGTTACGGGAAATTTGTTTTTTGCCAAGATATGACGAAGGTTATTCAAAAAACACGTCATGCGCACTGAAATTGATATCATATGTTTATATGACCGAATGGCAAAACATTTGTTTACTTTACTGTATATAGAAGATAAAACTTTTAAAATTTGACCAAATGGTGAAATATTTGTTTACTTTTGCTGTATATAGAAGATAAAAATTTTGAAATGTGTAAATACTATCCCAATGTTTACTAGAAATATTTTGAAATGTGTAAATACTATCCCAATGTTACTGGAAATATTTTTCTTTGGCCAGATAATATGACTGAATCAGCTGATTTTGGAATCATTTTTAGAATACCTGAATTTTCTATATAATTTGTTTTAACATCTGTTGGGACGATTTTTTTCCCTAAGTGTATCTGTCCACTTCGTAGTCTGTTTTGTATGTCATATTTTATTGATTTTGCTGATCTTCGTGCTGGTAAAGAGATTCCTTTTGTCAACTGCTTTTTTGCCCTCCTGACTCGTCTTTTGTAGTCCCTTCTACTAATTCTCATGCTGATGTTAAAAAGGTTAACGTTCACACCATTAGCCTTCGCAAATTCCATTAGGATTTGTCCAGCATTAGCTGGTTGTTGCCCTTTGCTATTGTAAACTTTGAAAGTGCTAGACAATTTTCTCCAGTTAATTTGTGATCCTCTTGGTTGGTATTTAATGTAATCCAGAAATTTTTCCTTCTCAAATTGGTATTTGTTAAATTTACCATGATGTTTCTTGGGTTTTCGTTTTCCTGATTTCTCCTTATCTAGTATTTCCTTCATCTTTTGCTCAGCCTCTGTTTTTGAGACAAAAAATGATGACATGCGGTCACGATCATGTAGCTGAAATGACTTTCCAGATGCTAAAAAATGATCAACATCTGCTCCATTTGACTGGATTTTAGACTTAATTAATGTGCTGTTTTCTCGTAATAAATTTGTTTGGGCTTTTCTTTTCTGTTCAGATGTTTTCTTTGGTGTCAACTTCATTACTCTTGACACAGTTTTTTTCATGTCAACGCCAAGTTTGTTTGCTGCAATTGGGGAGAAAACTTTCACAAAAGCCTCAATATGTTTAGAGGTCTCTTTGGTGTTAGGAGGCGACTTTTCAAGAATAGCATTAGTAACTGTATTGCACATATTAAGAACGGTATTTTGTTGCACATTAGATTTATGTTCAGCTGATTGTTCTGGCCTGGAAACAAAGCATTGTTTACAGTTTTCAAGTTTATGTTTTGTCTTCTCAGTATGAGATAGTTTTAACCAGTTGTATAGAGAAAAAGTATCAACAAATCTCTTTTTTTCACCATTTTTGTTACCATTTGTCCACCATGTGTTACTAGTGATATATTTTTGTATTCTTGGTAATTGTAACCTAAACTTTTGAGGACTGATGTACATATTTGGATATGATGCCATAATTTTTGAATAATAAAGATATCTTTGACTGGAACTAAGTATTGTGTCATATTTGGGATTAGATGTATTGAGCTCTTTCGTGGATGAAGTCGAATTATAATTTATCCAGTACTGTATGGATGAGTTGTCCTTAGTGGATCGAGCAATAATGATCTTTGCAAAATTGCAGATGTTCATTATGGTTATTTCCCATCAGAAACTATAGTAAAAAAATTTGCCCTCTGCCAGGGTCATCCATCTTGCTGCTCCGGTCAGATTGAGAGGAAGTGTACTTTTTGTTTTGTTTTTTTAGGAATTTTTATTTATTTTTTTCTTTAATGGTTTTCTCCTCTCTTGATACAAGGAAAAATGTGCATAGGAAAAACAAAAATGACAATAAAAAATACAGAGGACCAAGGTAAGAGGTGTGCTGAAGGTGAAGTTCATACAAAAATGAATGCATGTGCAGTTAAAATCTTTTATTTCAATAACAAAAGAAGAGGAAATGTGCATTTGTCAGTATTTCATAGTGTTCAGTTCATATTACTGCATTCTACTTGAAGGTAAGTCTTGAATTCAAAGATGATCCCACTTGGAACCTCTTGGAGGAAGTAACCTGAAAAGAAAAAATAATTGGCTTAGATGCAAGTAATAAAGGTTTTCCAACACTTCATTAATGCAAAACTGAAAAAAAAACAAAAAAAAAACTATATACAAACACAAGGTTGTGAGGTATGCAGAAGGTGAAGTTCATGCTAACGGCAAAAGCAAGTACAGATAAAACTTTGCATTTAAATAAATAAAGAAAGAAATACAGATGTGGCATAGGTAGGAAATTCACAGCCCATAGCATTTTGCAAAGGCAAGTTTTGAATAATTATGGGCTCCCACTTGGAGCCCTATAGAGTAGGGTTTCTGAAGAAAATTGTTAAATGCTTTTATTATCGTATAGATATTTTTGTAATGAAGCTTTCGAAAAATGGAAGCCATAAAAATCACCAAAATGAAAAAAAAACGAAGAAAATTTGAATGTTCCCGGTCGGTAATGTTTATGTTGTTGCCATAGTGCTATAAGTTACTTCCCTTGAACAGAAGTGCTGACGAACGGAATAGACAGTCATGGTACGCAATTGTTTCGGTATTTAGAAATCTTCATCACTTGTGTGTTTTATTTCTTTCAGAAAATCCTGTGAAAGTTAATAAATGAGCAGAAAATCGAAAAGTGCAAGGGTTAAATGATAACGGATTGTTGTAAAATTTTAACACAATTATCTTGACCATTTGCTCTCATAAAAAAGTGCTGCTCATTTTTCTAAAAACGTACACTGATCTAAATAAACGTCTGTAAAGCGACCAAAATCAGGAAATTGTGGTCTAGAAGTGGAAAAAAATTATTTAAACTTGTATATTTCGCAGATTCGAAGAAATGAGCAGTACTTTTCTTGTTGTTCAGGATTTTTCAAATTAGGAACAGCAAACAAATATACCCAAATAGTTGATTTAGCCCTTGCACTTTAGCTCGAAAGAGGAGATGCGTCTATTTTCACTTTAGATGGTCACGTGACGAAAACAACAAGTCTATTTATAAATTACATTGGGAATTTTTGAAGGAAAGCTATTAAATAAAATTTCAATTATAAAAGATATTCATAAACTATTCTCTACTGTGAATGTGACCCATTATTGTGGCAAGTGCTATTTTACACTCGTTTTTAAGACGTGGAATGCCTTAACTGCCCTGCGTAAAATACTGCTTTGTTCTCAGTTAATGCCTCTACTGGCCGGGTTAGACAGGGTATTGGGAACCCCAGCCAAAGTTTTTAATGAAGGTCCCAACGGGTAGTCTGGTTATTTTTATGGATCCAAAGGGTTAGACATATGTGTTTGCATATTGTATAACTACTGTTAAAATGCTTTTGTTTTAGCTGTCTTCGTTGGGCTGATTTCGCTCACACCAGCAAGGCCAGGCTAAATACAGGCAACCCTTGCCCAAATTTTTTAAGGAGGGGTTCTAACTGGAGTTTTCTTATTTTTGAGGTTCTACTGGGATAGAAGTGCATTAGCAGTGATTAAGCCTGTTTTTGGTTTCTTGTGATGTAAAGCGACCATCATACTATGGTTAAGTCGCTGGCGCGATTAGTAGTATAAAGTATTCTGGTTAGTCTTTGCATGAGAGGTTTTGAATTAGTATCAGATTTTATGCTTTTTCCGTAGTTATGTTAAAACCTTATACTGACAGGATGCACAAATTTCATATTGCACAACAGACAGTGATAAAAATAGGATATAATTATGTGAACTGATATGAACGAAAAACGAAAAAATTCTTTTAAAAAGGTAAATCCTTGGTGACAGCTGCATGTTGTTGTCACTGCAGGCTGAAGACAATAGGATGGCCAATAATGAGATGCGTCACAACAAATGATAGCATCACTTCAAAAACAGAAAAATATTAAAAATAAAACAAAAAAGTAAACAACACGAAGACAATACATCCTGACTTGGTACAGGCACTAAATAGTAGTTGGACTAAACCGGTTTTGTGGGTTTTCAAACCGCCCCTTTTTCTAACCCGATTC
>JAOXYI010113433.1:0-11960 GCA_028566495.1 Lithophaga antillarum | reverse complement strand
AATTATTAGTATTGATGAACTTGTTCTCGTCCTGAATATAGCTGAAATATTGCTCGCTGGACGTTAAACAACAGTCAATCAATCAATAGAACACTGGGTATTCTGCTCTGATTACAAATTTTGCCTCGTCCTCATTGCCTCTATCAGGGATCCAGATAATTTTTTAGTGTAAGGAGACATACTTATCTTATTTGAAAATAAGGACTACTGGATGTTTTTGGTTACTTGATGATACTCTTTTATTTAAACGTTAATGTGTACCGTATTCCTTTTCAACATTTTATTCTAAGCTTGTACCCATATCACATTTAATTTTTCAAGCGTAGCTTTCCACAATGAGTTGTTGTCTAATATATGTATTAACCAAAGCTCACTTATTCTGGGACAAATATATAAAGGGACTTGAAATTCCCAACTAAAGTTTATTAGGCCTAAAAAAAACTTAGATGTGAGTTTTCCATGGAAGACATCTGTCTCCTGCTCCCAAGTACATACTAAGACACAGTTAAAAACCAAGATAAATATTCACAAAAATTTATTCTCTTCATATACATGTATTCGCTTGGAATACTGAAGTCAGACAAAGGATTATGATTTTAAAAGTAAGTATTCATCTCTACATGCATATATGTTTAAAAAAGTTAACGTACTTGTATATGCTGCAAAGTCTATGGGTTAGTTCATACATATTTGTCTGTAGGGTCGTGATGGCATGTGACATGTCATCTTAAGGTGATGCACCCTCATGCCAAATACCATAAGCCTAGGTGAAAAAGTAAAATAAATATGGTCCGGAGAAGCTTGCATTATAAAAAATAAATTATTTGACCTTGAGGTCAATAGTAAAGATCATACATATGTCACGATAATACTAGTACGCAACACATCATCTTATGGCGATATACCCACATGCCATATATCATAAGCCTATGTGAAAAGATAAAAAGCTCTGGCCCGGAGAAGCTTACTTGCCAAAAAAAGCAAAAATTTGACCTTCGGGTCAAAGGTCATATGTGGGTCATGACGGTACGCAATACAATGTATAACCACATGCCAAATATCATAAGCCTATGTGAAAAGATAAAAAAAAGTTCTGGCCGACACAAGACTACTTGGCAAAAAACCCCAATATTTTGAACCTTTCGGTCAAAGGTCAAGGTCATATGTGAGTCAAGATGATACGCAACACATCATCTTATGGTGATATTCCCACATGCCAGATATCATAAGCCTATGTGAAAATATTAAAAAAAATTCTGGTCCGGAAGCGATCGAAAAACCAATAATTTGACCTTTGTGACACATCGCCTTATGGTGATATACCCACATGCTAAATATCATAAGCCTATGTGAATAGATAAAGTTCTGGTCTGGACACGACTAAAAAACCAATAATTTGACCTTCAGGTCAAAGGTCAAGGTCATAGGTGGGTCATAATGGTACGCGATACATCGTCTTATGGTGATATACCCACATGCCAAATATCAAAAGCCTCTTGTGAAAAGATAAAAAAAAATTCTGGCCCGGACATGGCTAAAAAAACAATGATTTGACCTTCAGGTCAAAGGTCAAGGTTATATGTGAGTCATGATTGTATGCAACACCGTCTTATGGTGATATACCTACATGCCAAATATCATAAGCCTGTGAGGGGGGGGGTCGCTGTATGTTATACAGATATACCAAGTCGAATGATTTATCTAAAACTGAGATAAGAGTTCAATTTTTCAAATTGAATACAACTCAATTTTTAAACAAGGAAAGTAATTTGAATACCTAAACAGCACTATAAAACTTGTATTTCCATCATTGTATATATATAAAATACCAAGGAAAAAACACGGGTACCCACATGTTTTTTTTTTTTTTTTTAACTTAATGGAAACAATATCTTTTAAACAATTTTGTATCAAATTTTCACGAATTCCTATTGGTTGCTGCTACTTTTTTTTCGGAGAAAGATCACTTTAATGGAATATCCTTATACAATCCATTTTAATCTAGCTGTATATGCTACATTTTTTTTCACAACTATCTCAAAACCAAGCATGAAAGCATACCTTAACCTTTAATTAAATTATAAATAACGTTCTGCCCACTTTGAAGAAATTCTGATGGATATGATTTTTAAGTCTAAACCCATCTTCCTCAACTTTATTTTCTTATGTACAATATTCTTCTTCTTTGATGACATGAGCATTAGTTTTATAAACATAAAAACAAGACAAAATCAACTAACTTGGATAATGCAAAATCCTGCAATGTTCTTATTTTTCTTCAGCCTTTAGATATTTCGTTATCGATTTCAAAAACAAGTTCAGTTCGGGGAAATGTACTTTAATAAATACACTTGAACAACGAACGTACTATGACGCTCATAGTGTATATAAAAATCAAGGAACACCTCTTTTCAAATAAGGTATATAAAACTTATTCTTTTAATTTTCCTACGTTATAATTTTTAAGATCTGAATTGATTTTCTTTGATCAATGTTATTTACTTTTTAAGTACTTTATAAAACTTTCTTTAATTTTCATCAAAGGAAAAACATTGCAGATATAATGCAAGTAAAATTTGACTCTTTTATCGTCTTCCATGGGAACTGGGACAAAGTGTTTAATAAAAGTAATAAAAAAGAACTTTGAGCATACAGTTTTATTTTTGGAAAGACATTTTGCAGTTCCTTAAAACTGAAGAAAAATATATATTTATCATTCCTTGGTTTAATGTACTTCTAAACACATTTTATACTTCATTTGATTAAACATAAAATCTTCTACCTCCAACACAGAATTTCAACATAAAATATTGCAACATGTTCCTCAAACGGACAGTGACTTATTTGTATGTCCTTGATATAAATGTAAAACTTCCTTGTTCGTTTAATCGCATGTCTAGATAACTGAAAAAATCTTGAAATTTAAATCATACGACGATTTCTTTTTTGTAAACCTAATAAACCTTCATTTTGCTCAGTCCAATTTTATGCCTTTTAAAAGCAACAAACATTCTTAAAATAATAATGTAACATAAAGTTATTCTCAAAATATAGTTTTTATTGTTGTAACTACATGTATTACAATAGGGGAAACGTCATGGTTTAGGTAAAACACTGAAATTTCAAATCTGATCACAACAACATTACCCTATCGTTGCTCCTCTGTAGGTTTTGTGTAGGAGTGCCTGTTGTCCGATCTTCACTTCTTCTTGTTTCGTTCTTCTCTTTTATTTATACTAATGTCGTCTTGTTATGTCCAGACTGCGATTTTTATCTGTTGTCATAAGTGGAGAATTCTCACTTTGTTCAATATTATTCAAATTTTATATTTTATATAATATCAGTAATTTCAACCATTTGTATTTATCTGAATTTGTAGTTAACCATTCCCAGAAATAATTCTTCCAAATTAGGCAAATATTTTACTAGTTCTTATAAATCCTAGTGAATTCGAGATAAACAAATATTATAGATATAAATTTCTATAGCATTATAAATGATTCCAAGCCCGCCTGTTTTTATAAATTTGGTGCAATAGTCATTTTTTTCACGACCAAGCATATGGCAAATTTATCGAAGACACCGGTTCAAATTAGACTACCATAAAGTTAGTCGGTAGCATCCACGAAACCTTGGTTAAGCAACACAGTACAGTAAAACTGAATTTTCATTGTATATTTCTATAGTATTTTTACCATTAAAGGATAGTAATTTCAAAACTTCAAAATGTTTAAACAAATATCGAATTTCTAGCAATCCTGTCAAAAGGTCGCATATGATTTCTAAACAATTTTTATATATAGTAGATGGAAACTTTTAGATTTTCTATAGTCCACAGAGTATTCGTTATTAATATTTTATCAGTTGAATGTACAAACAACATAAAAGTATTTATTTACACCATTTTGTTTGTGAACTTTGTTCCATCTTTG
The DNA here is from genome assembly GCA_028566495.1 of Lithophaga antillarum. Lineage (NCBI taxonomy): Eukaryota > Metazoa > Mollusca > Bivalvia > Mytilida > Mytilidae > Lithophaga > Lithophaga antillarum. Next base: position 8,028 of record JAOXYI010113433.1, on the reverse strand, counting down.
ACAAAAAATCTTGTTTTCATTCCAGTCAAAAAGGTATGTAAGCTGTATGCATATTTTTACAGAAATGGACATTCTTGGCACTGGACTGCCCCTTTTCATCTGCCATTGTCACTGAATATTCTGAAAAAAATCACAAAAATCCCTTTTCAAGTTTCAAGATGTGGAAAGGTGTGATTAATTCAGTCTAGAAATCGTATGAAAACTTTTGAGATCCTTAACTACCGAGAAGCACTGCATGTATAATCAACAAATACAATTCTTAATTCACCGAATCGGCATTTCAGTATCATCTCTACAGGAAAACATAAACCAAAATGATCAAGATATACGCATCCAAAGTTGTCTTAGGACAATTCAGATGACTACCATACAAATTTATATTTTCAAATGTTTTGTCATGATCACTGTTTTTTAAGAAGGTAATCTTCATGTACGTTACTTAATTCCCCTTACATTATGTTTTTGATAATATTGCTGTAAAATTACTTGATTTTTTAAAATTCATTGAGTGGCTTTTTGCTGTGTATATGAAAAGTTAATAAAAAATTACTATCCTTTAAAACAAGTCACACTGTTGTAGATATTATTCTTTAGTTATTGTTTAACCGTGAAATTAATGGAATTTTTTTCTGTTTATTTGTTGGCAAGAACATCTAAAGAATTATCGATTTTTTTTGTTTTTTTTGTTTTTTGTTTTGTTTTTGTTCTCCCCATTCGAGAACTGAAATATGAATGGAGTAATAAGATTCGCACATGAATTAATTGTTTCGAATAATTTGATGTGTATTTCGACAAAAATTCCCGTCACTTAAAACAAAATGCCATTGTTCAACTTCGATCTGTCTATAGTTATTTCAACTTTTAATATTACTACCTAGCAATATTTCATTTAAGATAACAGATATAATGTTTGATACACAAAGTTGGTATTTCCGCAACATCGCCTGATGTCTGCAAATAAATTGACCACAATAATCAAGGTATGCACATCCTAATTCCTCCAAGGATGCAAATTCAACCAATAAAAACTTAAAATTAAAGTTTTTTTAAGTGTTCTGTCACAATCATTAATTTTTGAAGAAGATAATTTTCACGAGGTAACTCAACGGAAAATTCCTACTGAACGTATTCAATTCGCCTTGCATTATATTTTTGATCAATTTGTTGTAAAATTGCATCATTTTTTTAATCGCTGGGTGGCCTTTTACTGTGTACGTTAAAAGTTAATAAAAAATTACTATCCTTTGAAATAAATCAGATATTTGTAGATGTCATTGGATTAATTATAAACCAAGTGGGAAACTGATGGAATTTATTTCTTTGATATATTTTATTAGTGTATAAAACTCCCCTGGTGAATAAATATCCAAAACGTATTATTGCCTATAATACTGGCACTAAAAATGAAGTTATCCGATGTAAAAATTCGCTTCTCTTCTACGTTTCAACAATCGCAGCGTCATATTTTCCAGTCACTTTTAAGTTTTGTTTATTTCAGTTTGGTTGTATTTGTCTGAAGGAATATTTAAATAAAAGGCTTTTCACTTTCAGTGAAGACCTTATTGTATTTCTTCTTAAGATATTTTTCTTTTCTGCCACTTTTTCGAAATGAAACGTTAAAAAAATACAGGACATATAAAAAATTCATTCCTAATATATTAGTTTGGGCATACGTCAAGATTTTGATTTTCACCCTGGTTGGTCGACCCACTTTTCCTTACACAGTTATCTCCCCGAATACTGAAACCTTTTTTCTAATACCACTCTGTCACTATTAAAATACTGAAACGAAACTTGGTCCAAATTGTTAAGGATCATGTACTGTAATTATATTTTCTGTGGTCGGAGGGAATCCGATGACGTCTTATGGGAGTTATCTCCCTGTATATTCCCTGGACTTCTACAGTCAAAGATCTATGACAAAAGGGACTTTCCATTCCTTAGTAGCAACATACCAGTTGCTCCTGCTTATGGAGTATATGTGTCACAACTGATACGATACGTCAGCGCCTGTTCAGGTTATAATGATTTCCTAGACAGGATTAGGTTTTTGACCAGAAACTATCAAGACAAGGATTTGAAACTCACAGATTACAATCTTACCTCCGTAAGTTTTACGGTCGCCATCACGAGTTGGTAGATCGATATAACATTTCTATATGCCAACTTAGTGAGGATTTATTTTCTGTCAATGATCAAACCACAAAGTCCTCTTTATCCTAATGTGACCTTTGGATTGACATGAATTCGCACGACGGGTGTTGCTAGCAAAGCAGGAAATGCTCACCCTGTCGACGCACCTGATCTCACCCCTTTCATGGAGTTCGTGTGATTTCAACTTTTGTACCTAAACGTGTAATTTCGTTTATTGACTTTAGATTTTTGAATATCTTGCTGGTATTCTACTATTTTTTCTTGACAGAACAGTTCTGTCACCAAAACTCACGAACGGGTAAGTCGCAGAGGCATAGGACCTTCACTGCTATCCCTCAATACCTTTAACATTGAAAATAGGTTACGAGGTTAAAGGTGAAGGTCACATTTTATTTTTTTTACCTTTGTTTGTACCATCTTTTTCTCCGAAACTCTAAAACACAGTGAATTGACTCCTTGTCCAAAATGTTGAGGGAATTATGACATTGTGCCTCCTCCTTTCATTTATCAATCAATTACTTTTTGTACGAGTTATTCCCTCTGATATGTGTGTTCAGACCATTGCACCACTTTAACTTGATAATCAGAGGTTATATAGAGCTGGGGTCATACCATTATCCTCTATAAGTCATGACTTTCATTTATGTTAAAAAGTCAAAGATCAAGATTATGTTCTGATTTTTGACCCCTCAAATATCGTTTAGTGTATCCAAGATATTTGAATTCATTTTGTCCTAAAATACTGGTTGTTCAAATCTAGGAATTTTGCACATTTGCTATGGGTGTGGCTGCCCAGGTGTAGTCGTAAAACATTTTACCATTGTTAAGACAGCCATTTTTTAGAACATCTTACTGTGAACAAAAAATCCAGTTATACTATGTGTCTGTTTCTTATAATTAAGCACCCACTGGTGACCACACTGATTTTTATTAAATATCTTTAGGTATAGTCTTTCAGTAATGAAAAACGGTATGTTCTAGAGAGTTGGTGTCAATATTAATAATCAATTTGACATCCAGCTTTAACAAGGGCAAGGTCAGATCCCCAGTTTGCGTGAAAACCTCTGATTCTTTTTTGAAGAATCGAAACTATATCCATTTTTTTTCTTTTTGTTCGTGTAATCCAAAAACTGAAATATAAATAGAAGAAAGGAGAAAACTGCTCATAAATTATTTTTAAATAATTTAATTTGCAATTTGGCAAAAATTCGAAATAATTAAAATAATTTTTTCCCAATCACTTTATATTGCTTTTAGATGACTTTTGCCGAGAACAGTTATTCCCTCTTAGTCTTTCACAAAATACTAAATTGATATATCTCGCAGTTATCGCTCGGGGTACAAAACTGTTTAATCGGGCAATCTCTAATGTTAAAATATGAAATTCAACTATGTAAAATTTTCTTATTTAAAAGGGCTACCCATTACTGCTGTTTAAACTGTATATTACCATTTTAGCAATCTACAGTCGAAAATAATCAAATAAATATTATAAAACCTCGTTAAAAGAATCACGTTCCTTTCCATTGTCAAATTCAATAGGCAACCAATTTTGGTCTGTGTTCAGAAAAAAAAGACAGCATGATTATTTCTAACAAATTCATTTATGACAGGGCAAGATCTAAATTTCTTCAAAATTTTAAGGAAATTAAAGCACATTGGGATAGCTGGACTATTAAACACCTATCATTTGAAGGAAGATTTACAGACAGTAAGTCATTTAAAAATACAAGAAGAAAAAAAGTAAAGGCAAAAACTGATCTGAGGACTAGCATCGCGATAAAAAGTCGCAGTCTTGAAAAAGGTGAAATGAATGCCAACTGTCCACCAAAAACTGTGGAAATCTCCCCGGGGTAGATAATTGATACTAAAGAATTCAAAACCAGTAAGGAGTTTCTTTTCTCCAGTGCGAACTAACTAAGAAAATTTCATTGGATACATCAAATAGACGTTAAGTTTTATGGTAGAGAAATTATTATGTGACGTACACAAAGTAATCCGTTGACGAGCAAACATTTCAAAGAAATAAGCCACAATTAGTAGTATTCTTCCTTTCTTTAATGCCAGCCTTTTATAAATATTTTTTAGCCTTTTGGATCCACAGTGAAAATTTTCGCCCAGAAAAGCTAAACGTTCTTTATTTTTTACCATGAGTATATTTCTTTATCCTTCTACAATGTTTTTAAAATCAAAGCCTCTTCTGTCGATTCAGTGCATTGGAAATAAAATTATTTGTCTTTCAAAATAAGAAACTGATGAAACAGCACCCCGCCCCCCAAAAAAGCTAAAAGAATAAAATCATAATCGATAAACATGTGGAATACATGGACAAAAGCAAGGAATATTGCATGAAACAATTCTTGCAGAAAAAAAAACCGTGAAGTAGCTTTCTTTTAATTTTTGACAGTGCTGTAGTGCAGTAATAAATTAGTGCAGACAATCTTTAAAATATCCACATTCTAAGTTAAAGCAGAGAATTATAAACAACAAAGTTTATAATTCCTTGTTTAAAGAAAGGATCAAAACCAGCTTCATTGCTCTTCTTCAAAGGCTTTATCCTAAATTTATCACCTATTAAATAGCAACAGGTCCTTTGCTATCTGTCAGTACTAATGACCATGCGATATCGGGTTTTATCGCATCTTACAATACTGTCTGGATTTATGTGGTTCCACCATAAAATGAGACAGTTGCTATTGCTGTTGAACACATCGAATACTTCACTTGATTAGACATAAAATGATATACCTTCTATCTGCAACATTGAATGCAAACACAAAATACAGAAATATGTTCCTTATTTACGGGCATTGAAGTTCCTGTATGTCCGTATGTCAGTTACATAAATGTAAAACTTAATAATCGCCTATTTTAAAAATCCATTTGATTATCTACACATTTAGACAAATAAAAATTTCAGAAACTTCTGATATTTTTTAAATGTAAAAATTCATTAACACTGAACCAGATGCAAAATTCAGTTTAGTTAGATTTGTTATAATCAGGGTAGTATATTAGTCTTCAGAAAATTAATACTGAACTTACTGAATTCCCTAACATCATGGTTTTTTTTTATCAATTCGCTGTAAAATTATTTTATTTTATTTCATTTTTCTAAATTCACTGCTTGGCCTTTCGATGTGGGCATTACGAGTTAAAAAAAAAGAAAGAAAGAAAGAAAAATACTGTCCTTTGAAACAAGTCAATTCAATTTTTTGTAGATGTCTTTTAATTAGTTTTTACCAAAATATGAATTTAAAGGAATTCATTTCTTTGGTAGCGTATAAAACTCCCTAGTTGAATAATACATAAAACGTATTATTGCATCTAACAATTGATTCAATTTAAATAAATAATAATAAAGTAATTCAGTGTCATATTTTCAAGCTATTTTTAGGTTACTTTTTTGTTGGAAAGAATATTTAACGAATGATCAAATATCGTTTTGTTCTTGCTATTCGACAACTGAAGTGTGATGGGAAAAGAAGATTTGCACTTAAATTATGTTGATTTATAAACCGAATAATTAAAAATAATTAAAATAAGTACCTCATGTTGCTGTGATATTTTTTTACACATATATGTTTCATAATTGATACATCTCAACAAGAAACAACATTTCCCATGATATGAGATAAATTTCCCTAAAACGTACCACTAGTGATATAGTTTGTATAGTCATTCTTATTTAAATATACTTCGCATTTCTTCCATTCACATGCATTAGAAAAATATTTCCTTCTTCTAATATATTATGATAAACGTGAAAAATAGCTATTTTAATGTGCTAGAAGCTAATTAATTGTTCCTTCTGCCCATTTCGTCAATATTCCATTAATTTTCTCTGACCAATGTCACTAATGTAGTGCAAACCAGTAGATTTCAATTCGCACTTTTGGTTTTGTGATTCCCTAACAGCATGTTTGGATGAAATATAAATACTGCATTGTTTGTCTTTTTGGAATCAAAATAATTCGTACTGACGCTTTGGTTTACAAAAACAGTGGTTAATCACGTTAAAGTAAAGAAAGAGAGTCACGATGGTATATATATATGAGATAGTGTCATTTATTCCCCTAACACTTTTGATTTTTCTAGGTTTTATATCTTATCAAATAATATCAGTTTTTAAACCAATTACAATTAAAAAAATACATGAGATTTGTCGAATTTAGTGGATCGATATTTTAGAGGGCAGTCAGTATTCCAATGGTACTAATTGCTAGCCGACTTGTTTTTGTATTTATATGAAACAGAGTTGATGCAAAACCTTCTGAAAGATGAGAAGAGATGACATCTGGTCAAAACCTTTAATTTCATTTTCAGATATACTGATGATGTACTGTCACTCAGTAATCATTATTTCAGTGAATGTTTACATCTTATATATCCTATTGAACTTGATATAAAGGATACTACAGAGACTAGAAGGTCTGCTTTATATTTAGACCTTTTTCTGGACATTGACCGAGATGGACAACTAAAATCTAGGATCTATGACAAACGTGACGATTTTATTTTTCCTATCATCCCTTTCTTGAGTAATAATAATATACCCTCTTCTCCGGCCTATGGTGTTAACGTGTTCTCAGATAGAACCTGTTCTAACTACATTGATTTCTCTGGGAGGAGTATAGTTATAACTCAGAAACTGCTCCAGCAAGTATTTGGGGAAGAACAGTTGAAATCTTTACTTCGCAAGTTTTACGGTCGTCATCACAAGTTTATTGATCGGTATAATATTTCAGTGTCTCATCTTATTGCGGGTGTATTTTCATCATCGTAGATCCCACACGTGTCCACTGTATTTACTACCGGATGTGTCCTGAACTTTTTTTTTTTTGCGATATTTGCTATCGGACATGATTTTGGGGTTGCATCACGGGTGATGCATACATAGCAGGAAACTATTTTAAAATAGTTTTAATTGAAGCATTTACGAAATATTATTAGTCTCTTTTAAAGCCTCGTGAAAGTGACAGGAATATAATTTTCAGTATGCACAGTCCGCAATTCAAGCTTTCAAATGAAATGGATTTGGCTAACAACATCTACATTGTTTTCGTTTTAATTTTGAAAATTGTATCTTTGTAGCACAGGAACAGTTTTTATGATTCATTTTTTTTTCAAAGAATTTTGTATTATTTTGACATTTCTGATGAAAGTGTTTTTCTCCAAGCTGGATAATTCGGATTTTTCTTTCTCTCAGATTTTGAACATTTCAATTTCATAAAAGTTTTCAAAATGTTATATTCACTGATTCTCTGGAGTACTTGCAATAAAAACTTTTTTTGTATAATGACCAGTTTAAGGTAAACATTTAAACAAAAAGGACGTGTACTTACCTAACAGTATACATTTCAACATTTCATGACAATGAAAGAAAAACGGATACGACTTAATACATATTTTCGAAAATTCTATATACAGATATGAATTTCACATATATGTGCTAAGTTTAACTGCATATGAAATTTGAAATTGCCGTCCTGATATATATGTAGGTGTATACAGACAAAATATATACGTCACAAAAAATAATACAAAATGAGCACAAAAAGCACTATGCGAAACAGCAATTCTAATAGACATAAACAGTCAATTAGTAAAGAAGCATGTGAAAGGAACACTGTCAATTTAGACCTAAAGATAGGACTCACCTTTTTATTTATGTCTGTTATACACTGTACCTTTTAATTGTTTTGATGAATTCATCAAATCTTTGAAGTTAAGACATTGTATTTGTAGTTTATTCAACAGAGGCTTTCCTTTTTTTTAAAGAATTTTGTTCCTTGAATGACATAAGAAAGGCGTGAGAAAACCGAAGGAGCATTCAAGGTGGAACAATCCGAGGACACAGGCAACATCGGGAAC
>JAOXYI010113432.1:0-19126 GCA_028566495.1 Lithophaga antillarum | reverse complement strand
AGATGTTGTTTGGATAATACTGGATTTCACTATTTGAGTGGATTTTAACGTTGTTTATGAACCATTAAAATTTTACTTGATTTGACTTTGCTCGTTTTTTGCTTTTTTTAAAATCAACTGTCGCATCACTTTGAAAACGGTATAAATATGTTGCGAGTTAAGCAAGAATAGAATAAGAAGGCGTTGAAAGATCATACATTCAGAGGGCCAAATAACACCATTACCAACAAAGGAAACGCAGATCCAATGCTATTTTGCGTCACCTGATATACACAGATTAAAAAGGTTAGAAATCTGCCGATAAAGAATAACCAGAACTCGATGCAAATAGTTTCCCTTTCCAATTAACATTTACCAAGAGCATTCTTTGGGGTCTAACATTGACACCAAAAATTATTATTTGTGATTTCTTATTTTTAATCGTCAAAAAAGTGTTGAACATTCTACCAATTACATTTAATCGTGGAAGGCCAGGGTCAATGTACGATTCTATGTTTGCATAATTAAGTGATAAATACGGTTAATAAATCATAATTTATCACATATAACTCTGTTCTATAAGACCATGCATTTTCTTTTTGAATTTATTCTTTCCTATGTTTTATTTATTTTCTTTTTTTCAAGATATGGAAATCATCAATTGGTTTAGTTTTTTATCTGATATATATTAGCATTTATATATACAAAAAGCAACAAATCGACAAAATAATTCGTATAATTATAGAAGTCAGGATCATCTACCTTGTATCCCAACAGTATGTGTTTTAAGAGAGCATGTCAGTAAGCATGGAGCATTGTGCCATTATATGATGGAATTTTTCAAAAATCCAAAATTTCACATCTGAGTACCTTAAGATACTACAGATTATTCTACATAGTGATAACCATGAAAAATATTGTTTTGTTGTCATAGCAACCATTATTTCATAAAAGTGGCGCAGAAGCTGCAAATGAGTGGGTTATTGTCCTTTTCATGATAATAAAAAAAATGTGAGCAAGGAATCAAGATATCTAATATTGTGAACTGTAAAGGGAAGTTAATTTGTCTTTTGTGTAGAATAAAATTAAGTAAAGTGGTGTGTGAGATATTTTTTTATGTATTTTATGTTTTTAAAATGATCTAAAATATATTGAAAAACAGCATATTTCAATTAAGCATTTCTTCTAAAGCCAGAATGTCTGACGTATAAAAACTGTAGCATGAGTTTAACCAAAGGTAGCTTTATAATATAAAAAAATAAAAAAATTTAAACAAGTTAATCTATTGCTGTACGGATAAATTGAAAAGTCCTGATTAGCAGTTTGCAGGCAGTGAAATCTAACACGATTATCTCCCCTGGTGGAAATCTTCGCTTCACTAAAAGAAGACTGGACAGCATGGTTGCATTGGTGGGTATATTTTGAATTTTCCAACTTTTTAAAACAATAGGCTCAATTCCAATCATGCAAATGATGAAATACAGAGAGCATACACATGTACATGTCCCAACAATTCGATAATTGATTACAATGGCATTACAAATTTTCCATTGCCTTCGGCTTGGCACATGTTTCCAGTGTTTGAATATTATGGTAAAGGTAAGATTTATTTAACGTTGTAAGAACACTTACATTTAAATGTGCACACAAATATGTTAACAATTAACATAAGCTCTATGCAAGCTTTTAACCGGCCACATGGGCTTGCTAAGCCAGGTCAAATTATGGGTAGTTGAGTCAGTGTTTTGATAGCAATAATCCATTCATAACTATTCACCTGACTGGAATTAATTAATATGGCAATCAATCCAATTTCCTTTAGTAGTATTTTCGACCTTTCTTGACATTCGATTGGACAAAAAGTGCTTAAAATTCCTTTTTTTTTTGTTTATATGAATGGGAAAATCCTGGAAAGGGGATGGCTACGAACAATACGTGTTTACTAAAAATAGATAAATTGCAACTGAAACAACCAATTCAATGAACATTTAATGAAGACTAAGAGAATAAACTACAGTATATTGCTCAATGGACATATTTTTTTGCAGAAAACAGATTATTTTTTAGATAAAATACATCAACTTGATAAAGGGATAAATTATACACCAATGGATTCACACTAAATGTAAGTGTGTTCCATTAGAATTCTGCTAAAATGTAATTTCAACGCTTGTGTTTTGCATCCAAAAAGTGACTAATTGTCTCAAAATCCTGGCTAAATCCCTGTGTACAATGGGTATATAGGTCTGTGTTCACAACACAGTGTGTTTTGTCAACATTTGTTTACAATTAGTTTTGCGTATCCATACTCAAAACAAATTTGACATAAAATTTGTTCACACCTGTACGTCCCTTTTAATTAACTCCACACACGATTCGTTCATATTGTAAAACATCAAGTCGTTAAGGTTAAGTCATATTTAACTCATTATACATGTATTTATGAATGTTCAAGTCACTTTTAGAGATTTCTATAACTGTTGAGGAACTGACCTTTTAGCTTCAACAGGTTGGATAAGATGTTCATTTATGGGTACTATACCCAAAAGGGGATATACATTTACAGTGGTAAATAAAAATATTTTCAATTTCATTAAATACTTTTTATCATGGTGCAAAAATTCATGTAAAAAGCAACATCTTTCCCTTTACAACCAAGTTCAAACTGTAACCTAAAGTACAAAAAACAGCCTGCAGATATTCAGTATTTTGAAGGCAATTATCTCATATCCAGAAAAAATGTAGCTTTTGATATGAATGTTTGCGCCATGATAAAAAGTATTCCGAAATTTATTATTATATTAAAGAATATTTTTTTTATCACTGTAAATGTATACCTCAATTTGGGTGTAATACCCATTTACAGGGATGATTTTTTTCCTCGAACAGAATTTTTTTGTCGTGCATAGTTTAAAATTTTTGTTTATTTGTTTGGAACGATCATTAGTAAACTGTTTTCAAAAATTTGCATTACTGTAATATGGAAAAAAAGGTTTTTGTTACCTGCTTGTTCACACTTTTTGTCCCCCACCTTTCGCGAAAGTGGGGACTATAGAATTCAGGGTTCCGTCATTTTGCATTTCGTTTTCGGCTTGTCCACACTTTTTGTCTCCCGCCTTTCACGAAAGCCGGGGACTATAAAATTCGGGGTTCCGTCATTCTGCATTTCGTTTTCGGACTCTAACTTGAAATCGGCTTGCCCAATTTGAACCATACTTATACAGTTGGTAGGAATATGGAAGGGATAGATGCCTAGCCTTTTGATTTTGAGGTCAAAGGGTCAAAGATTTAGGTCATTCAATTATTCGGAAAATTTTCATTTGCAGACTCTAACTTGAGTTTGCCTCACTCGATTTCAACGAAACTTTAATTATAGGCAGGAATAATTAAGGAATTGGAAGAAGCCTATTGATTTTGAGGTCAGTAGATGAAAGGTAAGGTCACTATAACTAAATAAAAATAAATTTTTTTCAGTCGGAAAAATAAAAACTTTTTTATTTCTCATCGGATTCTGATGGTTTTTTTTGCAAATGACTCCTTGTGAAAAATGCAACAAAACTTATCCCAAGCAATTTTTTGTATATCATACCGTTTCGAGATACAAGGGGCAAAAAGGGGCTGACAAGTGTCATTTTGTGCCGTGTGGGAAATTTTATTTTCAATCCAATTTCAATGGGATTTCTTTCATTGGATTCCTCTCAAAAAAAGCTTTCATATATATGCCCACAGATTTTTGCTTTCGCTTACTGTTTTCCACATAATTTCGGTCAAAGGGGCCGAAAAAACACAATTTTTGAAAAATTTTTATTTCTCATCGGATTTCGATGGGGTTTGTGGCAAATGATTCCTTGTAAAAATTGCAACAAAAGTTGTCGCGAGCATTTTTTTCTAATATCTTACCGTTTTCGAGATACAAGGGGCCAAAAAGGGCTGCAAAACATCATTTTGTGCCGTGTGGGAAATTTTTATTTTTCATCCGATTTCGATGGGATTTCTTGCATTGGATTCCTCTAAAAGAAAAGATTTGATTGGTATGCAAAACGTATTTTTGCTATCTCTTACCGTTTCTGAGATAACTGGGGCCAAGGTGGCCGAAAAACAATTTTTAGCCGAGTTGCAACGAAGTTGAACTCGGGTATTGGTTTGATGATGACGGGCGGGCGGGCGTGAACATTGGTTTCCGGATGATAACTTTAAAAGTTTACATCCTATTCCAATGAAACTTTGGGATATTGTTATATATCAAGCAAGTGAGAACCCTATCGATTTTGGGAAAAATTTGTTCAAGGTCAAGGTCACAGTCCCAATAAATACTTTAAAAATTTTGTAAAAATAAGGTTTCCGGACGATAACTCCAACAGTTTATATTTGATTCCAATGAAACTTAAGGATATTGTTATATATCTAGCAAGTGAGAACCAAATCGATTTTGGCCAAAATCCGTTCAAGGTCAAGGTCACAGTCCCTATAAATACTTAGAAAATTTGGTGAAAATAAGGTTTCCGGAGGATAACTCCAAAAGTTTACATCTGATTCCAATGAAACTTAAGATATTGTTATATATCAAACAAGTGAGAACCCTATTGATTTTGGGGAAAATCGGTTCAAGGTCAAGGTCACAGTCCCAATAAATACTTAGAAAATTTTATAAAAATAAGGTTTCTGGACGATAACTCCAAAAGTTTACATCCGATTCCAATGAAACTTTAAGATATTGTTATATATCAAGCAAGTGAGAACCCTATTGACTTTGGGGAAAATCCGTTCAAGGTCAAGGTCACAGTCCCTATAAATACTTAGAAAATTTGGTGAAAATAATGTTTCCGGACAATAACTCTAAAAGTTTACATCCGATTCCAATGAAACTTTAGGATATTGTTATATATCAATCAAGTGAGAACCCTATGGATTTTGGGGAAAATCCTTTCAAGGTCAAGGTCACAGTCCCAATAAATACTTAGAAAATTTTGTAAAAATAAGGTTTCTAGACGATAACTCTTAAAGTTTACATCTGATTCCAATAAAACTTTATGATATTGTAACATATCAAGCAAGTCAGAACCTTATTGATTTTCAGGAAAATTCGTTCAAGGTCAAGGTCACAGTCGTAAAAAAAAACTTGAATATTTTTGCCAAAATCAGGTTTCCGGACGAGAACTCCTAAAGTGTACATTCGATTTTAATGAAACTTTAGGATAGTGTTACATCTCAAGCAAGTCAGAGCCTCCTCAATTATCGAGAAAATCTGTTCAAGGTCAAGGTCACAAAAAAAGACTGGAAAATTTTTGCAAAAATAAAGTTTCCGGACGAAAGTTTTATAATAAAGGGAAAATTTCTTTCTAATGTAAGTAACTTTACATAATATGCATTTCCTTTGCACCCAGCAACTCGGCTGTAGCGTCCCTGACGCCATTTGATTTTTAAAAAAGTTTTATTTCTCATCAGATTTCGATGGGGTTTACTGCAAATGATTCCTCGTGAAAAATGCAACAAAAGTTACCCCAGCATTTTTTTTCCGTATATCTCACCGTTTTTGAGGTGCAAGGGGCTAAAAGGGGCTGCAAGGCATCATTTTGTGCTGTTTGGGAAATTTTAAATTTTTATCCAATTTCGCTTCGATTTATTTTATTGGATTCCTCTCAAAGAAAAATTTGAGAGCTACGCTGACGGATTTTTGCTATCTATTACCATTTTTGAGATACTTGTGGCCAAAGTGGCCGAAAAATGCAATTTTTGAAAAAAAAAAAAAATTATGTCCCGTCTTTACGCGTCGGGGGCATTAAGTTTTACCCCTGTCTGTCGGTATGTCCGTCCGTCTGTCTGTACGTCCGTCAAATTTTCGTCAAAGATTTCTTGGCTTGTGTATGGAGAATTGCTTTGATATTTTGGTCTGAAGCATTATCAGGGTGAGTTGTACTGTGTCTCCCCATTTCAGGTCTGTTATATGTCTACTTCCTGTTGGCCGAGACATTGATTGAATTTCCAACGTGAAAAATTTTCGTCAAAGATTTCTCTGCTTGTGTATGTTAGATTGATTTTATATTTTGTCTGAAGCATTATCAGGGTGAGTTGTGCCGTGTCTCCCCTTTTCAGGTCTGTCGTATATCTACTTCCTGTTTGCTGAGACATTGATTAAATTTCCAACATGCTTGTGTATGTTAGATTGATTTGATATTTGGTCTAATGCGTTGTCAGGGCGAGTCATACCGTGTCTCCCCTTTTCAGGTCTGTTCCTGTTTGCCTAGACATTGATTGAATTTCCAACGTGTAAAATTTCGTCAAAGATTTCTCTGCGTGTGTATGTTAGATTGATTTGATATTTGGTCTGAAGCATTATCAGGTTGAGTTGAACCGTGTCTCCCCTTTTTAGATCTGTCGTATATCTACTTCCTGTTTGCCGAGACATTGATTAAATTTCCAACATATAAAATTTTTGTCAAAGATTTCCAATCATATGTATGTTGGATTGATTTGATATTTGGCCTGAAGCATTTTTAGGGTGTGTTTTACTGCATCTTTTCTCTCCAGGTCTGTCAAAGCGGGAACGGGGGCATCTGTGTCCCATGGACACGTTTTCTCTCTGTTTCTCATTGCATTTCGATTGGGTTTACTGCAAATGTTTCCTCATGAAAAATTGCAACAAAAGTTACCCCGAGCATTTTTTCGTATATCTTACCGTTTTCGAGATACTAGGGGCCAAAAGGGGCTGTAAAACATCATTTTGTGCCTTGTGGGAAATTTTTATTTTTCATCCGATTTCGATGGGATTTATTTCATTGGATTCCTCTCAAAGAAAGATTTGATAGGTATGCCAATGGATTTTTACTATCTCTTACCATTTTTGAGATAATTGGGGCCAAAAGGGACTGCAAAACATCATTTTGTGCCAGGTGGGAAATTTATATTTTTCATCCGATTTCAATGGGATTTCTTTCATTGGATTCCTTATTTGTAGGGATACATTAAATTTTTATTTTTCATCCAATTTTGATTTTTTTTTTCATTGGAGTCCTCTCAACCAGAGCTTTCAGAATTTGTGCTGCAGATATTCTCGATCTCTTACTGTTTTCAAGATAAAAGGGGTCAAAAGGACCAAAAATGCCATTTTCAGGAGTATATAAGATTTTTATTTTTCATCCAATTTTGATGGATTTTTTTTTCATTGGATTCTTCTTAATGAGAGCTTTAAGAATCACTACAGACAATTTCCTCTATCTCTTATGGTTTTTGAAGTAGAACTGGTCGAAAGAGCTAAAAATGCCACTTTCAGGGGTACATGATATTTTTATTTTTCATTCATTTTTGATGGCATTTTTAAAATTTAATTTATTTTTTTATAACTATAACTTAAACATTTTACAGTGTCAAACATATGTGTCAAGCAAATTACTCCTATTTTTTCTGATTTGAAAAAAAAAATATTCTGGCATATAAATACGAAGTAAAAGAACTCCTAACAGGACATGAAACCCAGGCACCATAAAAAACATCTCCGAATCAAGTACTTGATGAAATTTAACTGATTCAACATTTTGGATCATGGAATGATACAACATTTAAAACAAAGTGAATATACTGATTGAGCATTTTGCATTACTGCAAATCTATATTTTCTGTTCTTTATTTTCAGATAGTATACTAGCAACATGCAGTGCTCTTTCCAGTCTGTCTCATCAAAAGTCTGCGGAGCTGTAAATGACCGTGCATCAGTTTTACCATTGGCATTGTGTAATCAAAATATACAAAGTCATCTACAGAGTTTCAATCTCACAAGAGAGAAAGAATTAGAAGGAGAACAGGATTTGCTCAGATATAGGGGAGGATATTTTCGAAATGACAGTGTTCCAGTTATTTGTCCTGTTCACAGAGATGAATTGGGGGTGCGCTGGAGAAGATCTGTCAATTGCATGGTACAATGGATATGCAAAGGAAAGTACAAAGCCATGAAAAATGTAGCCATAGGAACCAAGCAAAGTGAATACATTTACATGACAGAACAAAGACTGGTTCCAATAGGTTCAGGTAAAAAGAAATACTGCTCTCGTATAAAGACATATGAAGTAAATATACATTTCACAGGCTTATGAACAAAAACATCTTCATAAAACAAACATGGTTATTGAGGAACATGGGTAATATTTCTGTTTTTCATCTTGAAAGTTGTTGCAATAAAAATAAGAACATGTATCCACAGGGGAAACTGTGACAATATGTATGATAGAAATTTGAATATAATATGTGGAGATGTAGTCTTTATATCCAGCCAACAGGAGTTTGTTGGTATACAAAGTTTGGGTCTGTTTGTCTGTCCCTCCGTTTGTCCGAAGTCAGGTTACCTCTAGCATAAATTTTTTTTTGCATAAAGGAAGTGTGCCATCATAATGAAACATATCACACATAATCCTTAGGGAATTTCAAATCATAATAAAATTGAATATTCAACATCAATTTCACGGTTGAGTGATCTCAGAAAAAAGGGAAGGAATATTGTTATACAAAGTTTTATCTACAAAGTTACAAGATGGCTAGGGATACTGGATACTTCTTCTTGTTTAAAAAGTTCTTGTTATTTACAGGATGTTGTGTAAAGTGTAGGAGTGAACTTTTACACAGAATGAGCAAAGACAGTGAAGAATGTCAACTCGAAAATAATGTATATGTAAGTGACAATGCTAGAAAATAAAGAGATTGTATGTTGAATAAAACTGATATATGTGACAAAAGCACACAATATACATTGCAAAAATACATACTATTTTATCTGCTCTTCATGTTAGCGCACAGTTAAACTACTTACCAGAGTGGTAATAAAAAAAATATAATACATGTATTTCCTTGCGAACTTTTGAGAAAAGAAGGGATATGGGGAAAAGTAACAATGTGTACTATATACATTAACCAATAAATATTGAAAACCCAGTCAGTGTAAAAAATTGGTAGGGAAAATACAGGCATTTAGAATATGGTTGCCCAGAAAAAAATTTCATCAACATTCAATTGGTATTATGTTTAATTTCCTTTGATCTTGCTATAGGATTATTTACAGTCTCATGCTATTAGACTAAGATGGATAATTTCACTAGAAACTAAGCATGCACTTGACATTGGCGAGAAAACATTCACTGTGACAAAACAGAGATAAACATCTTCACTTGAATATGGGTCAGTTTGTACCAGTGCAAGATAAATATAGGTTTCACAACGAGTGAGAAGTGTATATCGCAAATTATCAACTCAAGTTATTTAATTTCAAAATCTAATAATAAACGAGGCTCTGCAGAGTTTATTATTATTTTGAAATTAAATAACGAGAGTTAATAAGTGATATACAACTCTCACAAGTTGTGAAACCTGTTTCTCTTATGATTTATTCTATTCCATATGCCCTTATTGTTTTCAGAAGGTACGCCCGAAATAATACGTCGTGATTTGTTTATCCGTGATGTTAGCAGTTGCTATGCGAAAGTAGAAATCAAGACGACGTCATAAGGAAACTACGATCTCAGAAAGCGAGATTTAATAATGGTAGCCAATAGAAACATCCCAAAAAGTTATCTTATCGTAGGGTAGGCCAATCAAAGAAGAGTATTTTTCATATCTCTTCAAAGATAACTTTACAAGTCTCGTTGTAAACGAAAATATCTATCCATTTGAGAAATGGATAAAACACCCTAATCATAAGAGAAATAAAGATAATCTATAGATCCCTACAACAAATTGAAGACAGCACATACAGTGATACTTAAAGACTCAGCACTAACATGGGAATTGTCTTTGAGTAATGCTATAAGACACAATGAATTCAAAAATTTGCAATTAATCTTACAAAAAGTATCAATACAAATGTACAATAATACTATGCAGTCATTCCTAAAAAAGTATATGTTTCTGACTTTCCACTTGCAAAAATCAGTCAACAAGGTAATCATGGTAATGTTTATGTTCATCAAATAAATCATACAATAAAACTGCAATCATCATTTTGCAAGCAGTGATCTTGGTTAAGAGGCAATGAATTTTAGATTGTCAAAATTTTGTAGAGTGAAATGAAATTAATCATAAGTTTGTTTTAAAATAAACATGTATTTTCAGCCTTCAACAGAAAAATGTTTCAGTTATAAAGACACAGGAAGCCAATCTAAAGAAACTGAATATGCAAGTAATGACGAATATCAAGAATTGGATATGTCACAGGTTTGTTGTACCTACACTTTTGGGGCTATATTAGGAATTCACCACTCTTTACTGGGCAGTCATCAGGGCTCAGCTGATATCATATAGGCCCTTTTCAAGAGGAGGTGTGCGATGACATCTTAACATTTTCTCCATCACGGGAAAGTTTTAAACTCAAATAATTCAATGACGGAACATAGCAGAGTAAAAATGACTTCATATCTGTACTCAGTATGCCGAAGTTACACACCACCATATAAATATCTGTATGTCCAAAAAACGCATATCACCTGTAAGGAAATTTGTTCAAATTTTGTATGTAACAACCAATTTTGTTTGACCAACTTTACTGGAGTTATTGGACTTTTGCACCTTAACTTGTTTTGGACATTTGGTGATACATGGCTTTGTATGCTGTACAGCAATCTTAATCATAGGATATCAAAAACATTTTTCCAGCAAACAAAACTCTGTGTTTCTCTCCAGTATATTCATGATATTTATACACATTTGACAAACCATGGATATTTTTACAGGTCATGGACTATTCGCAGTCAACAGCCAGTACCACACATTCTGAATGGTACCCTGATTCCGCTTCTCAAGATACAGAATCTTCCCAAGATACTTATAGTACACAATCAGAATGGTGTCCTCAATCACCAAGAAGCAGAAAAAGAAAAGCACTAAATGAATTTCTTCTGTCTGTTGGTCAAAGTCCAGTAAAAAAAACGTTAACTGTAAACTGGGAAAAAGCAAGTGAACGTACCAGGTCAGACTATAGAAATAAAGCATCATCAATTTTCAGAGAAGTCCTTTCAATATTGGCACCAAATCAAGAAAACATACTTGAAAATGACATTTTGAAGAAAAAAACTGAAATTTCGTCAGAAAATGAGATTCTTCAATCAATAGCTTCAGCATACCTGTCAACATCTAACTGGGGTATTCAGCGTCAGCTTCTATCTATTGTAGTTCAGAAATACACATACACTGAACTGCAAGTTGTCATTCCTGGATTTAGCAGGTATAAGTTTACAGCTGCTAGAAAACATGCAGAAACCACAGGAAAAGGTATGCCAGTTGAATGTGAAAAGATGCATAGAGAAAGAGCCTCAAAGCAGCAGATTGATCATTTTGTTCAGTTTGTCACATCTCCTGCCGTCATGACAGATTTGCCATATGGGACATCTAACTATAAGCTATCTTCAGGTGAAGAACTGTCTGCTCCCAAAATAATATTGAATACCGTCAGAACACGCACTGTTCAACTATATCAGAATTACTGCAAAGAGACAAACTTTTCTCCAACACTATCGGATAGATCATACATGCGTATGCTAGAGGCAATTCAACCTGCTGTGAGAAAATGTATGAAGGGATTAGATAACTATGCAGCTGATGGAGGTAGAGCTTTTGATGATCTCAAGAACATTGTGTCAACTCTGGTAGAAAATGGCAAGGACAAAGATTGGCAAGAAAGACTTCAACAACAACTCAATAATGGAAAACAATATATGAAAGTACAATACAAGGTGAACATTAAAGAATGGCAAATAATATATACCATAATAAAAACAATGATTAAAACCCCCACTCAAAGAAGAGGGGGGTATACTGTTTTACACATGTTTGTAGTCAGTCCATTATCAATCGTTGCCACCAGTACTAAAATAGAATATAGGCAGAGGACAGTTTTTTGCAAATAACTCAAAAACTGTTGCAATTATTAAAATTTTGATAGGGTAATATTCTTCAGCATCAAAGAGTAAGACGGAAATTTGCCCAAATGTTCAGAACGCTGACTGATGTAGGAGTTAAGACCCTGAAAGCATATTCTTGTCGATTTACATGTTCAGTTTTGAAAATCTTTTCTGAAACCACTGGGCATAATGCAATGAAATATTTTATGATTGTTCCTTAGCATTGCCTGCACAAAATTTGCTTATCAATTTTTGATCCCTCGAAAAATTATGACCCGTTACTAAAAATAGAACATAGAAGTAAATATGCAGTTTTTGATAATCTTTCATGAACTATTGCTAAATTATGAGCATGAAAGATATTTTCAAGGTACACATGACATTCGACTTGAATGGCAGTATCAACATGTTGATGATCAAAAAATTTTGCAGGGCGGGCATTTTCAAAATGGCTGCTGTTTTGGGGCAGAGTTTAAAAATATTTGAATTTAAAATATTTTGTTTCTTGCAGTTAAATATATGTGAAAGTTCTGAAATTCCTGATCACTGCTGCCACTATGCCCTGTCAGGAAAAGAAGAAGTGTTTTCAGAAGTCTGTGACCATCATCATTACCATTCTTGCAGTGACTGTGACAGTCTTACTGAAACACTCCATGAGATTGAAGAGGCAGTGTCAACAACCAATTATCAAAGTGAAGATGTGAAAGATGAGTGTAACTTCATGCTTAAACAGGTACAGTAATTGATAAACATCTAAAATGAATGCATGTATATATCAGATAATGTTCTGTATTTAGGAGATAATTGTAATGTTTTTGATACGCCCTTCTCAATTAGATAAACTTGCTAAGGCATTGCTGGCCTGCAACGACTACGGTAATGCTTTATGCGCAG
This sequence comes from Lithophaga antillarum, assembly GCA_028566495.1. Taxonomy (NCBI): domain Eukaryota; kingdom Metazoa; phylum Mollusca; class Bivalvia; order Mytilida; family Mytilidae; genus Lithophaga; species Lithophaga antillarum. Next base: position 6,377 of record JAOXYI010113432.1, on the reverse strand, counting down.
TGAAATATTTGTTTGGTTTTGCAGAAAATAAAATTATAAACTGACAGTTTTTTTCAACAGATGTTGTCCTTGAAAATGACAAGAAAATCCTTGAAAAGTTCTGAAAAATCCTTGAATTTCATTTGATTAAAATGGTGGCAACCCTGGTTTCCACTTTCAGTAAAATATATTGTACAATTATGGCACTTTACTGAGTGTGATATCATGTGTTATGGAACACTTAAAAAATATCAAACGAGGCCAACGGCCAAGTTTGATATTTTTTTAGTGTTCCATAACACATGATATTGCACTCATTAAAGTGCCATAATTATTTTATTACATTTCAATATACATGTAGAAGATTTAAATGTAGTGTGACTGTGTCTCCCATTTTTCTCACCTAATGTTATCCCAGGCCGTTTAAAATTGTTGAAATATTAACTGACAACACCATACCATAATTAATGTACCTAGGACAACTATTTGTGCAATGTATACACTTCAAAAATCTAATTATCATTGATTTTATTTTTTTTTTTTGAGATTTTTCAAAGGAAATGCCTAACTCCTTTTCTTGTAACTACTTTTTTAGCAGTCTAACTACTTGATCTGTCGATCTACAGATATTCTTGGCGTCTTTCTTCTTGCTATTTTTTTTCCAATTCTTGATTGGAAACGTCGGTAAAGCACCTTGTATGCCGGAACCAGTGTATGCCGACATCTTGGCAGGTTACTTTTGTTTCGAAATAGTGATGTCACAGATAAACCGAAAACTGTGCAATATCAAAGCATAAAATTTAACCAAAGCATAAATCGTTCAATATCACCAAATACGGATTTGTCGGAAATACATTGTTTTTATATAATGTTTAAATTACGAAATGTAATAAAAACCTTTACAGACTTCTTCTATATGTATGTTCATTGTATATTACTTGATATTGCTCTTCATTTTTATTATCTACTAGATACATATGATTTCATGGTTTTTTCATCAATGAAGACCTTTACCTTGGGTTATGTGTATGGTTCAGTTTAGTCTCTGATCTTTTCCCTCTTTTTTTTTTATATTTCTCCATCTGAACATAGTGTATCACTATCATTCTTTTTCATACAGAGTACAAAAGCCATATATGAATGGAAGAACCACATCCTAAGAAGTGTCAACCAAGACAGAGCTAGAAAGAAAGTAATAGATGACCTAAAAGCTGATGAAGCCTTACTCGAAAGGGACTGGGCCATGAAGTTTTTGCCAATGCAGTACAGGTATGCACATTAAAATTGATAGCAGGCCTCGATTTGAATGCTAAATAGAGTTAGCAAAAAATATGAAACATGGGTCACCCATCTCAACTGAGTTAGTTAGGGGATATATTTCATAAAGTATATAAGATATCTACTTATTTTATAGAAGATATCACATAAAGTTTATAAGGTATCAGATATATAAGAAGACTTTAACAAAATTTGTCTACAGAAAGAATGCCATTATGAAGTTTCACATATCAGATATCCTCTAAATTTTATAGGAGATGTTGCTCTTCATGTGCATTTTAGGTTATTTTCATATTTTCAAATTTAGCAAGTGAACTATGGCTCTCTGATTTCCTGTTCAATATATATATATACCTTTATATTTCAGAGAATCCCAGTCTAAATGGTTCGCCAAGCGAGGTTTGTCCTGGCATGTTAGTGTTGTAACTATGAAGGGAAGAGATGGAGATTTCCAGACCATAACATATATACATGTCTTTACTAACACTTCTCAAGATGCAAATACATCAACAGCCATACTTGCGCATACTTTGAAGGAAATCAACAATTTCCAGGAGGAAATTAAACATGTGTATGTACGGTCAGATAATGCTGGGTGTTATCATTCATCAGATTCAATCACTGCCATTCCTGCTATCAACAACAGCAACTTAACTGTGCAAGTAAAAAGAATAGATTTTTCAGATCCACAAGGTGGAAAAGGAATATGCGACAGAAAAGCAGCTCACATTAAAGCCAACATTCGACGGTTTGTTAATGAGGGAAACAATGTAGTGACCGCTGAAAATTTCATGGGTGCAATTGAAAGTACCTCAAAAAATGTTAAAGTTTTTGTATGTTTGCCACCTGAAAAAAAGAAAGACAAAGGGAAAAAAATTGACGACATTAGTTTGCTGAACAACTTTTTCTTTGATGACAAGTACATTTCTTACTGGAGACAGTTTGAAATAGGAGAAGGAAAGAAATGTTCGATCAAAGGCTTCATGCAGGCAGCTCCACATCTAATAATTGTATCAGAATCTAACCTCCAAACGTCTTCACAAGTACAAACAACACAAGTTCATAGTAGACAGACTTCTTCACACGAAGTACAGAGGACAACAACATCTTGTATTCAAGCTGAGGCTTCCATGCCAAGTGAGGTTAGTGATGACAGTGAAGAACAAAACACACAATCAGCTAATATCTTTTCTTGTACTGAAGATGGTTGCATTGCAACCTTTATGAAATTTGGAAATTTGCTGTTGCATTTAGATCTGGACAATCATAGATATGCAGCCAATTTGAGGGACATAAAAGATAGAACACGCATTCAATTTACAAATGCAATGGAGTCAAAGGAAAACCTATTGGATGAATGCAGTCAAATACCAGCAATTGACAATAACAAGAATAATTTAAAGAAAGGATGGGCTCTTAAGTCAAAGAGAGAAAGCAAGAGACATACTGCAGATCAGAAGCAATTTCTATTGGAGAAATTCAATGAAGGAGAGGTTAGTGGGCACAAGTGTGACCCTGAAGATGTTGCAAAGGAAATGAGAGTGGTGAAAACTAGAGAGGGGAAAAGACGATTTGCAATGTCTGAATTTCTAACACCATCACAGATTGCTAGCCAGTTTAGCCAGCTTGCACTCAAGAAACGGCAGAATGCAAATTCTGAATTTGAGAAGGAAGATCTCATGGCAGAGGAAAACAATGCTGACATTGAACTTTTATCAAATGCATGTACATGATAGATTTATAATGCAGTATTTAATATTCTCTTCTCTGTGTTTTGGTCATTTATCTTCAGTTTACATTATGTCTTCTTGATAAATTATTATCTCCTATTTTTCCCATGTGTTTTGTGGACAAAATGTTTAAACTATATTTTTTTAATTGGCCTGAAAGTTTTAGGAAAAAAATTTGCCAAAACTATACAAGGTAGATGCCTCAAATTTTACACAAATTGTTAACCAACATATGTAGATGTGCATATTAAAATGTTTGTTTGATCATATTTTTTTGGAAAAACTTAAATTTTTATGTGAAATAAAAAATTTAAAGAATCAAAAAAAAGTTTCGATGGGGCCCTTCCCGACTTTGTCTGTATTCTAGTGTTAATTTGATATTCACGAGTAAACTTCTTTAGGGATTTTATTTTTAAAATTTTGCTGTGTTATTGCAATTAAAACAATGTTTAAAATATTTTCTTATCAAATACAAATGTATTGCATCAGCTACTTGCCCTGATATCATTGAAGTACAATGTATATATTTCCTCATTTACAAAATTTTCATATTTTTAGTTTCCAGAAGGGCAACTTACCCCAGATTTCAAGTATGAAGGGCAACCATTTATTTGTAAACTTGAATTTTGAAATGTACTTTAATGACATGTGCACCTCTTTTTAGTTGGCCTCAGCTAAGTTGAGGGGACTATTTGAGTACAACGTGCCTGAGGGGCATTAGTCTGTTATACCTTTATTAAAAAAAAGTATATTATAATAAATTTAGATCAAGACTATACAGCATTTTCATTACCAAATATCATCAAAAGTTGAGCAATTATATAAAAAACATTGGATAAGCTATTGACTAAATATAAAAAAAATATAATTTAATCTCAGAAACTTATACCACAATGTTGCTTGGTATGTAGATGCATTTTAATGCAACAACCATTCTCCCAAAATATCTAGGTCACATGACCTATTTTTCATGGTTGAATGACTTCGAATAAGTTTGGGGTCAGACATAAAATCTCATACTATAAGACCTACAATCATAACTTTTGTACTAATGCATCTTTGGGAGTCTTTCAGCATCCCACCAAAATTAAGTCACTTTGACCTACATTTCATGCTTCAGTGACTCAGGTTTACTGTAAATTCAGAAATTATTGCGTGTATTTATTATTGTGAATGTTCGATATCTGACAAAAAGGCGAGTTTTATTATTGCGATTCTTTGAAATTTGTTGTAAAAAGCAACCAATAGTTCTCAAAATGCGAGTTTTAATTATTGCGATTCATGTCATGTCGCATTTTTCGCAATAATAAAAACATCACAATAATTTCTGAATTTACAGTACTTTTACATCCAAGTTTAGTTCTCAGGCACTATGTGACCTGCCATCATGCAAGTGGGTATGTAAATGCGTCTTTGGAAAACTGTCAGCATCTTTCCAAAATTAGGTCACTTTGACCTACATTTTATGCTTCATTGACTTAGGTTCACTTCTACGTCCTAGTTTAGTTCACAGGTACTGTGTGACCTACCTGCCATCATGCAAATGCTTATGTGGATGTGTCTGTGAGTCTGTCACCATTCAACAAAAATTAGATCACTTTGACCTACTTTTCATGCTTCATTGAATGAGGTTCACTTTTATGTCCGAGTTTAGTACTCAGGTAGTGTTTGACCTGCCACCTTGCAAGTGGGTATGTGGATAATCTGGTAGAATCCCATTAAAATTAGGCCACTTTGACATGCATTTCATGCTTCATTGACTCAGGTTCACGTTTATGTCAGAGTTTAGTTCTCAGGTACTATGTGACCTGCTATCAATAAAAGTGGATATGTAAATGTGTCTTTGGGAGTCTGTCAACATCCCACCAAAAGTAGGTCACTTTGACTACCGGTACATCTCATACTTCATTGACTCTGGCCCATTTTTATGTCTGAGTCTGTCAAAAGTACAATTTTAGTTTTGATCATTTTTTCTTATTTGTATCTTAAGAGTTTCCCCAAAAGACTCTCAGACTGAGATAATTGTAATATTTAAATTTTCATGCAAGGTTGTAATTCAGGTTTTGACAACGAAATATGACAAGTTGGGATACAAGGTGAACTTTGCTGGTGTCGGCTGCAGCTACGTGATCCCCATCTGACAACAAACATGGCTGTCATATGCAATACTTGTTTCTGATTGGTTGATTTAAAGAAACTCTTCTCCTTAGAAATCTTTTTTGAAAGTAAATTGACACTAGACAAGAAGCATCTATAGGAGGTCCTTAATAAATATCCTTCTTTCGTCAAGATCAGACAACACACACGGCATAATATATAAATGTCTTTTTCTGAACTCTTGATTAAATGAATTTTAGGTAGGTTTTTGCCTTAATTTATCTCAGCAGAAAGATAAGTATCTAAAACTATCCAGTTGAAGATTATTTATACAAGCAGTAATAGTATAATTTGCACAAAGATCTGCATTTGCTGAAATTGGAAAAAACATGATCTGAGATTTAAAAAAGGAAATGATGGGTTGCTAGGGAAAAATGTTTGTTTCTATGCATTAAAACAAATATTCAAAATAATATTTGATTATTGCAATAAAATAATAGATTCAAATAAGAAAAATGGGTTTTCATTTTCAAAATAATTATTCCTTATTACTTTGAATAAATTTGAAAAAAATCGACAAAAAATGCAAAATTTACCCAAAATTATTACTTTTTTTCCCTGAAAAAAAAAATTTCTCAAAAATTGTTTAAGATTTTTTTTAATTTCATTTAAACCATCACACCTTAAGCTACTTAATATTATAGTAGGTTTATCTAGGGGATATTGGCTTTTTTTAAAATCATGCGTTGAAAAAAGGTAACTTTTTCATATTTTCGAGACTAAATTTTATTGAATTTGTGTGTTACCATAGCAACCGCATTCTGATTATTTTTTTATTTTTTATATTTGTTAAATATGTCCTGGAAGAGACATTCTCATTATACATAGCTATTGTGTTAATAGTCACAGTGGTAAAATGGGGAATCTCACTTAACAATACTGAAAATTACACAATATTTAGTAAATTTATGTCGGTAACCATGGCAATAAGAAATTTTGAAATATATTCTGTAAAATGATGTAAACTTTTATTATTTTGAAAAGATTATTTGTTTTTGACTATTTGTATCAAGATGGTAACATTTATTCCATATATTTAAATTCAAGGTTTCCATCCTATGCTCCATGCTTACTGACATGCTCTCTTAAATAAAAAAAAAATTAAAAAGGTAATGTTATGTTTATCTTTCAGAGTCTTGCTATTTTTGGTAGCATGTACAGTCAACCCGCGTTATAACGACACTCGTTTTAACGGAATATTCGACTTCCGACGAAAATCCGTCGGGAACAAAC
>JAOXYI010113325.1:0-11961 GCA_028566495.1 Lithophaga antillarum | reverse complement strand
CCTTACCAAATTTGGTTTAGTACATATTTATATCTCTTTTAAAATTTTGTAACAATCAGTGTTTAGATCCACCTTTTATGACTGACGGACTGCAAGTATTTGGTAATATTCTCACATCAGGAATGTAAGACTCCAATATACAAAGCTATAGTGAGCTGGTAAATACTGTTGTGAGCCCCTGCTAGCCGACTTGGTTATGTGTTCATGTGAAGTAAAGTTCATACAAAACCTTCTGAAAGATAAGAAGAAACGACATCTGGCTAAACCCTTTAATTCACTTCAGATGTATTGATGATGTACTGTCACTCAATAATCCTCATTTCAATGAGTGTTTACATCTCATATATACTAGTGAATTTGAAATAAATGATATTGCGGATACCAGAAGATCTGCTTCATGTTTACACCTTTTCCTGGAATTGACACAAATGAACAACTCAGATCTAGGATCTATGACAAACGTGACGATTTTGATTTTCCTATCACCAACTTACTATTCCTAAATAGTAATATACCCACTTCTCCGGCATATGGTGTTTGCGTGTCTCAGTTGATACGCTATGCAAGGGTATGTTCTAACTACATGGATTTCTCTGATAGGGGTATACTTCTAATCCAAAAACTACCCAAGCAAGGATTGAAATCTTCATTTCGCAAGTTTTACAGTCGCCATCACGAGTTGGTTGATCGGTATAATATTTGTGTTTTAACTTTACGTGGATGTATCTTCCATTGATATTTACTACCGAATGTGTCCTGAACCTTTTTGAGACTTTTGCTACCGGACATGATTTTGTGTTTGCATGACGGGTGATGCATACTTAGCAGGAGATTCTTATGATGTCGACGCACCTGAGCTCACACCAGTCTTATCTATTTATACGCTTGGATTTGTCATTTTCTTTGGACTCCTGAGTTCGGACTGATTTTTTTTATATTTCACGCCTAGTCAGCATTTTTACTGATATATCTTAATAGAACAAATATTACTATGCAATGCATATTTTGATGTCTACTTGTACTAGACCAACACACAGAACAGGATATTTATAGTGCTAGCTCAGTGAAGGAACATTACTCGGAGTCCAAGTCGACTTACTCTCGGTTTCCTTAATACTGCATCCTTAATGAAGAAGCTACAAGTGCCAAAGGAGGAGGAGGAGGTAGGATAAGGCCTATACTTTGCCCCCTAAGTTGCGAAAAATTAAAGTGTAGCTGATTTATCTACTTTTGTTATTAAAACAAACGCTGATATCAAATTTTCAAGGAAATATGACAAAAAATCTTATACATGGAGTAACTGTTTAAATTTCATGTCTAAAGATCATCCACTGTGGCGGAAAACATGCAAAATTGCTAAAAATGAGCTATTTTTTTTACTGTTTTATTGAGAATTGCCGTCGCATGTACCAAAAAAAACCTATTTCACCAGAAGGTGCGTATTGGTAAGATACATTAACGGTATGAATACGTTTTTGGTGCAAGCGACGACACATATCTAATATAATAAAAAACAAACTGACTGAAAATAGTTTAAATTTGGTCATTCTGAATACGACAATTAATAATGCATCTATGACGCCTTGGCGTTACAGACAACGTATCATAATAAATAACATTGAAGTTCTTTGAAAATAATTACTGAACAGTAATTAAATCAATTTTTGCAATGATTCGAAAAAAATCATTTTAGGGGCAAATTAGCCGTACTTATCCTCCAAAGTCTGTGGTTTGTCCTGTCTCGCATTCTAGGCAAGCACGATAATCATTACATCTCTAGGCAATCTTCAAGTCTAGATGTGAGAGGCTATTGATACTAGGTAAATATGCATGAATTCCTTAAACCATTAGGTCGCTGATTAGTTAGAATAAGATTAATAATTAGAAAGAAATGAACAACAATATATTTATTTCATACACAAAAACCATTTAAAGTCATATTTCTGTTTTGTCTACATTCATTTTCGAGAAAGTATTTTCTAGTAAATAATCCCGTAAATGTGAATGTGAAAAATTTACTTTTATCCCCAGTAACTCGGATGTATGCCATACTTTCTCCTACGATTTCTAATAGTTTTCTCTCTTTTTCTATATGTTCTCAGTGATCCCGGTTTCTTTATTCGTCTTCTTTTGACATATCCGTTCTGAAAGGAAATAAACGGATGGTTTGACGTGTCAATGATGGTTTCTTCAAACTGATAACTAGGAACAATTTTTCTGTTTCTTCTATTCAAATCGTGTTTTAATATCTTTTTCTTTGAACCTAAATATTTTCTTTTCGTTGAAGCCTTCCGCTGACCTGAATTTGAAGGACTTAATTGCGCTCTATTAATTTCGTTTTCCCACGTAAAAGCATAAGATAAAAATGGTCTCGGATTTTCGTAAATGTGGTCTGTCGGTCTGTTCCGAATTCGATCATTGCTTGAATCTCGCTTGCCATTCATGTAATTTTTTCCGTTGTTATGCATGAACTCGCTCATTGATGGACGTCTTTTTGAAGTTACCGTTATTATGTCCCCTTGAATCCGATCTGCATAAATTGCATCCGCCGTAACAGTGTCAGCTTTCATCGAAACTGCATCTATTTTGCCTGCGTTTATCTCCTTCGCTCTGAGCAATCCCTTTTTTTCACTGGTTTTCGATTGCAATTTCTTTGGTTTTCCTGCAAAATATTGAAGAGCCTCCCTTGGTGCATCTGTTTGCTGTAATGCAAAACTCCGAAGATTATCTCGTGGCGCATGTGTTTGTTGTAAAGCAAAATGCTGAAGATCATCTCGTGTCGACTGCTGTGGTGCAAAGTATTTCAAATTATCAACAGGTTTGCGATAATTCTTTTGCTCATATTTGTTGGTATCTTCATGATAATTTCTATGTTTTGGTCTCTTTCTTCGCTTTCTTCTTCTTTTTGATCGACGACCTGAAGATTCGTATGCATTTCGTTTAACAATTCTGTGAGACTGCTCTAACAACTGTGTATTTATATTTGTTAGATCTAAGGATAATTGCTTAGCAGGAAGTGTCTTTAGTAGAAAAGAATTAAGGAAGGATTCTTTCTTGTTGATCTGTTGAACATTATCATCTGAAAATCAATTTTATACAATGATAAATTAGAACCAACACTTCCATCGTATACTATTGACTTGAACTTGTTTTTTGAATATCCAAGAAAAATCCCCATTTCGAATAATAAATTTGACAAAATAAAAATTTACAAAATTCACACATGCACAAAACTACTACTATCAAAAATTGACCATTATGAAGTGTCCGTATTACAGATGATTATGGACATGTTCCCAGTATTGTATATATTACCCATTCTCCTAGACCGATTTGCGACTTGTTACTGGCGTGTACACTAGACAAAACCATAGGTATCACATGTGGAGCAGGACATGCTTACCTTTCCGAAGCGCCTGATGTCACACCTGGTTTTTATGGGAGTTAGTATTGTTCTAGCTTTAGTTACAGTCTGGTGTCCTTTTTTCAGTTTTCTTTTTTCTTCCAGGTTTGTGTTTGATCCTTTTGTTACTAATAGTTTTGCTTGGTCCTGTGGATGAATCATTTTATGAACTTCTATTTTCGATTGACATTACTATATAGAGAATAGCAATTTTTCAGGGTAAAAGACGACGATCAAAATGATCTGCGAATATTATTTTTCAACACCAACATCAATAGATGCAAGTTGTGAATTAGCATTCTTTATTAAAAATTTCAGACAATTCAAATAACTAATTTCAGTGAGTAAAACAGTCAAGTGTATATTTTTACGCGAATAAGCTTTCAGGTGATTCAAGCGTCTCGGGCTTAGTATATTGTTGCAGATTATTATGATTCGTGTAAGACTGCATGTGATATTTATCTTGATTATATTTTGGAATTACTATGTATTCCTTTAAAACGGGTAGTCAGAAACGAAACTAATATTCAATAGGAAATGTTTTTCACGTTCGAACATCAGCTGTTATTAAATCCAGTGAAAACGTTTTAATATTATTATTGTCATGTGATTATGTTTGTGACGTTGGGTTTGACATCTATTGTTGATAGCATGAATGTTCTGAATTTGTGTTATCAGTGTATTAGAGTCAGGAATCTAAAGACTAAATTACTTGACTTTAGTGTTGCAATTTATACTGAACAGACACTATAAATAACAGTAAGAAAAATTTGGCCTTTTCCAGGTTGTGTGTCAAACTGATTCTTGTATGAAAATTTATTTACCTCCCCTCCGAGACGGTACATTGATCAGACCCGGAAACTTTTTTCGTATATTACCTGGACAAGACCACACTGTTATATAAATATTACCTTGCGAGTGAGTATGCCTGAAGAAACTTAAAATGAAGTAAACTAATTTATTATTACGTCAAACAAAATGATGATTTGTTCAAGAAGAGGGAAGGTTGTTAGAACACCCATGATTAAGACAATAGAACTGGTATAACTGTAGCTATTCTGCATCCCATTTTGTTGAAATGTCCCAACTGTAGAGGTAACGACAGGTTATCATAAGATACCAAAGTTAATTTAATGCACCATATGCGCATTTCAACACATTATGTCTCATCAGTGGTGCTCGAAGCCATATCTTTGAAAATTAAAAGAAAATCAGTTGTTTAAGGGTACAGACCCCCAAACAATCAACAAAACGTACAACCACAGCCAGCTGTAGATATCTTTGCAAACGGGAGAAAAATCGTTGTTGTAATTTTACTTACCGTAAAATGCATACAAAACTATAAAGTAATTATACCAGCACCGAAGGACTTGCTACTTGGCTGATGATACCCTAAGAAACTAACAGTCCACCAGCAGTAGCATTAACTCAGTTGCCCTTAGACGTTTTTAAAAGGTATTAAAGTTAAAATGATATAACATATATATATATTTTAACAAATCAAGTCCTATCAGTGATGCTCGAAGCCAAAAACTGCTTGCAGATACCAGATTTCCAGATCAAGACATGTAATTGATATAGTTAGCGAGATATTGTTGTGAAAATATTTTTTTGATATATTTGAATTTAAACACAAAAATTTCATTTGAGAACAGACCATTATAGGGACTTTCATTGGATTGTCCAGAATGGTATATGATAGGTAATCTAATTCAAAACACAAATTTCACAATCAATCTACAAAAGTAGAGGAATAATTTGTGAATAAAAGTGCATACCTGTGTACAGTGCTTTTATTCCAACTGTTACAAAGCACAAAATTAAAATAGAAAGATGCATTTTTTTTTCGTACACATCAAAACATTAAAACTACTTGTATTTTAACCAACGTGAGACGTGATTTGAATTTCTCTTTTTAATTGTAATTTACATTCTACAGTTGTAGTTGTAACTGTCCGACTCATTATGTCTTCACGCCTTAAAATTAAAGCTATCTTTCGTCAGTATGATGTCCAGTTTTAACGAAAAATCAATTAGGCAATGAAAAAACATAATAAACATGAATAGAAAGAAAACAAAAACAAACAAACATAAGAAAAATTCAGACAATGCAGTTTGTCGCAATCATGTGGTCCGAATGTAGCTCCCACTACAATTTTCAGTGTCAAACTAAGTGTTTTATAATAAATCATTTACAATTGTACTTGATTTCGAACGAAATATTTCAGCATTGACACTGCAGAGCAAACTTGTCTTTCACAGACAATACCAGGAAAAACAACAAACAGTTCATGGGTTAAAATGCTCTCCCTTAATTCCCATCCGTCTAAATCCAACCAATATTTGAAGCCACCATATAAATACCGTTAAAAAAGAATATTAACACAAGATAGGCTCATTCATTTACAGTGATTTTTATTTTTATGCCGTATTTAAACACTTAATATAAGTATTTTGTCTTTTACCGGTATTTTATCTCAAAAGGTCTAAATTAATTTATACAACACCTTAGAAATGCCACCTGGGTACAGCCAAAGTCATCTTCATTACCCTTTCAAGTTAGTGCATGACTTTGATCCCTGTTGCCACTTACGATCTAGGAGTGTCTGAAATGCTAATCTTCCCCCACAAAAAAATATTGAAATAATAACATTTTGACGACAATTTCAATAATTAATGACTAAATCCATTTAAAACGTTTTGGCCTTCATCAGTTCCTCTATATTCTCTCAAATGTTACATGTCTGTTCACATCAAAATTACAATACAAAATGTTGGTCAATTGAGTGTCTTGGTGACGTGACGTCATAGAAGACTTCGCGACGTCATGTATATGGGTTTCCCGTAAAAAGTTGTGAAAATTTACATAACAATATAGATATATCAAAAACGTAGTTAAAAAAAAAGAAAAAAACGTTAAGTGTATAACTCGTCTAGAATTGTGAATATTTGGAAAAGTAAATTAACTGTTTTTTAATCATCCTTGTCCTTGTAGCTGGACCACAAAACATCAGACTTTCTATTAGTATTTTTAAGAATTTGAATGGATGGAAAAACTTGAAACCAGAAAACCAAACGGAAAATGCAATAATTTATGGATGAAAATAATACGGAAGGTTGTCCCTTTTGATTTAAATACACTTTCCCTCTTAAATATACACCAATGTTAAAAAAATAACCCAAATTGTCAACACATTAAAATATAACGTATAGGGTTACAATCGTCGGTGTAGAAAGAAAGGCGAGAGAAAACCGAAGGAGTATTCAAGGGGAATAATAGGTGATAGTGATTATATAAAAAATACACAATTTATTTATTAAATAATGAAAATAACTACCATTTACACTTGTAACACAGACAAAAATGTTTAAGTAGACATTAGTCACTGTTTAGATGGATATTACTGTCTAATATTATCCCATAAATGATTGAATATTCGTATCGCTAGGCATCATTTACAGTGTAAATACATATAACATACAGTATTTATTTGAGACTGTAAAATCTTAGATTGACGAAACCATATATCCAAATACAATACAGTTATATGTATCCTTATTCTGATACAACAACAAAACATTATAAAATTAACCTTTTAAGTTTCCAGAAATGTCCGCGACTGAGCATGTAGATCGTGTATTTTACCCACTAAGATTTGGACATCATTCAGTCAAAATCGAAGTTGCATACGGTATTGAATTAGAATAAATTATTATACGTACTTGAATCATCATCGTGGATGAATCACCTTCAGAAAATACATATCCCGGGTATCTTCTTTACTGGAACCTCAGAAATGGGGAGATCTGAGATTTCAAAGATTGCTATTGCATCTAACTACCTCTTTGGTGGAATGGTTAGCGTGCTTTGTTGCCGTGTAGGAGATAGGGGTTCGAATTCCTGTCAGTTCAAGGCAATGACTGTAAAACTGTACTAACATCTTCTCTGTAAAGCGCCCAGCATTAAGAAGACAGTGGAAGGACTAGTCACCTGGGAGTCAGAATAATGTGTCCCAGTGGTGTGGCAAGTCTATTGCTGACTGCTTCTTCAGTGAGTCAGCATTTTTTACTATAAAATTTCAGCTGAACCTGCTGGTCTAGTACAATCACATTAAAATATGCATGGCAGAATATGATTTGATCTCATCATGACATGTAGTTTCTGATAAGAAGATGTTTCAAATTTGAGCCAATCAGAATGCATAATCAGCCCTAGAAGCTATCTTGAATTTTCGATCCGTACCAAAATTATACACTTTATAGAGGACTATCCAAAAAACATTACTGCGAAGTTTGGTTCTATTTGGCTCAGTGGTTTCAGAGAAAAGATTCAGACAAAAATTTACGTACGACAGGTGACAGACAGACAGACGACGGACGGAAAGTGACGGCAATAGCTCACATGACCCCATAAATTACATTTTAATGTGCTGAAAAGTTGGATTATTTTGGTACATTGGTGTATTTTAAAGAGGAGACGTGTATTTAAAGTAAAAGGGGTAACCTTCCGTATCATTCGTATCCATGAATTATTACTAGGGATGTCAACGAGTACTCGAATACTCGAGTATCGCTCGGAACGTCCGAGTATCGAGTATTCAAAAAGTACTCGAATAATCGGACCTTTGTTTTTAAAACGTACATTTCTATTAATCAATATGTTTTTGTAAGATAGTTGCCTTTGAAATTTTATAGAAAACAACTCATCTTAGTCAAGGACGTATAAGTCTAATTTATGACCTTGTATACATGTACTTAAAAGTTTGTCACATATCACTTGGGTTATCAAATACATGTTACATCTTTTCCATGCCAATCCAGTCTCCTAAGAAATAATTTTTATCGCAGGTCTTTTGCTTACATAACTTGCCCGGTAAAAAATATTATTGTCAATTTGTCTTTATTTTGAATCCCAATTATCAGATGAATTGTGTGCGCGTGGATATTGTGAAATAGTACTAACATGTACCGGTGACTCTTGTTAATTATTCTTTGATCTCTGTAACCAATCATTTGTGTATGCAGTAATAAGGTGTGTTTTCTTTGAAATGATTACGTAATTAATATGGCCTGTCTTAATTATGAAAAATATACATTGCGATATATCAGATTTAGTGCGCAGTTTTACCTATTTTGGATAAATTTTACTTTTCTGAGCGAGTACTCGAGTATCGCTCGGAAGAATTTGCGAGTACTCGAGTATTCCTTCTTGATGAAATTGACATCCTTAATTATTATATTTTCTGTGTTTATTCGTTCAATATCGGCATCATTAATGTGCTGACCCTCAGTATTGCCATCAATCGTCACA
Source organism: Lithophaga antillarum (assembly GCA_028566495.1). NCBI lineage: Eukaryota > Metazoa > Mollusca > Bivalvia > Mytilida > Mytilidae > Lithophaga > Lithophaga antillarum. The sequence continues at coordinate 3,247 of JAOXYI010113325.1, read as the reverse complement.
TATTGCATGAATGTTCTGTTATCTCCTAAACGTTTAACATGTGCGAATTGGGTTTGTTATATTCCTTTTTAATCACTTCGTTCCGTGGTATACTTTATTTTCAAGAAATAAGTGATATTCGATTGAAGATATTAGTATCATAGATGTTCAGTGTTCTAGGATCTGATGCAGCTGAAATGGCATGCGCAGGAGAATGTCACCAACTCATCCAACAAAACCATCTATTACAACATGGATGTCCACTTGTTTGCAAAAGGTAATATATGACAACAAAAATGAATAATGAAGCAAACGTACGTGATTTAATCAACAAGGACATAAATGGTAGAATAACGATGTGACAATAAAAATCACAACACGCGGCCAACAAACAGTATAGATAGGTAACAAACAAACAAGATGACACAGAAAGACAAGAACGTGCGTAATAGCTAGTATTCATATCACTTCGTACGGGTAAGCAAGGGAAGAATACCCACATGCAGTAATACGGCAGAACGGAGTTAGTACGAAGTCCGTCGTTGGTCCGAGAAAGTTCTGTGATTATGCTCTATGTTTATTAGTCTTTGGGACCGTCCTGATACCTGATACCGTCCGAGCTAAGTAGTTAGTGAAAGGTATATAAATTTTGGGACATCGTAATTGCTTGGATAAATTGATCGAGATAAGGTATCTTTAACTACCTATTTACGAAAATAGAGAATTGTATCATTTCTTTGGTATTTCTGGTTAAAATTTTTATCCCTTGGCTCTTCATGACACAGCAAACCAGGACGTCCGAAATGACGTTACAGAACAAATACAGGATTGTCTCCGTAATCAGGCGTATCTCCATACTCCTGTGTTATCCATTTTTGTCGAGAATGTCTATTTTGAAGACTTTCTGGCGAGTTTATTTCAAGTAACCTATCGACCAGTGGAAAAGTATTCGTTATCACGTTCATGTGTACAGTTACTATTTTTCGAATGCATCCTGATGTAAACTTGAAATAGGAAAATGCAAGCAGAGGGCTAACTGCAAATTATGTAAAGCACCGCTAACGAACTGTATATGTAATGGATCATTTTAATCATACACCAACAAAACATCCGCAATAAGTACAACATAACAATTCGATAATGTCCCAGAACGTGTAAGAAAAAATATGTGTCCTGATCATTCATGATTGTCATCGCTATGCTATAGGTGGCAGAAGTCTTTGGTGTGGCCAGTTGTTGTCTGAAACAGCAGTGCTATGAATAAATTTTATCACTAAATGGGACAAATCAGATACATTTTTCTTCTAAATTAATTCCACAAGGTCATTTTTTATAGGAAAGCAAGCCCATTCATGAACGAATTATGAAATATGTAGTAATATTTCTAGAAAAAGAGTAGGTTCGATAAGGCTTTGACCCCCTTTTTAACTGGAAAATGAAATCTTGAAGACTGTACTAAGTCTATAAGACTATATTAAAGGTCAAACGATAACAAGAGTTTATATTATAGTTTTTCTAGTAATGACGTCAAATAAATGCCATTATGACGTCACAAAGTAACGTTTGTTATCAGTTTTTAAAGAAATCTTATGAAAAGACACAATTTTTAGTTGGTTTTTCGATTCAGAAATATCGAGCGCATGCTTCGACAAATAAGACATTTTAGCAGACAAATACAAATAACACCTGTGGTTTGAATATTTAGTCTGTTGATGGTTGCGCTCTATATTTCCCGAACATAAATGTGTTTTTGTCGAATTTAACTAAATTTCCATTTTAGACTCATTTTGGTAGTAAATTTCCTCCGGTTTATACAAGATGTACTAAAAAATTGTTCTGTTGAAAATTTCCACGTATTCATGAAGCAAATTGAAATCTATTTCATATTGATCGGAAATACTTTATTTTGGGGGCCAAATAAGACCCTTACCGCACCTAAACCTTTCCACACCTACTTGTATCCCTAGGGAAATATATCATTGGAACATCTATAAATTTCCTCTCCACGGATATATTTTGTAAAGAGATATGTTACATGCCACATCTGGAGCAGGACATACTTATCCTCCAGAGCGGCTGATTTCACTCCCAGTTTTGATAGGCCTTCGTATTGTCCTAGCTTTAGTTTTCAATATTGTCTGTTTTCTACTTCAACTTTTGTGTTTATGTTTGATCCTTTGTTGGTAATGATCTAGCTTGGACCTCTGGATATATGATTTATGAACTTCGGTAATCCTGTCATTCTATTTATTTTCGTTAAATTGGTTATGACTATAAAATTTCAATTTTCTTAGGCAAAATTGATAGTAGCTACAACAAGACCCTTTATCTTCAAACTTAGGGTCATAAACCGATCAATGTCCCTATGGTAAGAAATACCTACTCTTCTTTGTCCTGTCCTATATCTAAAAATGCAAAGAATGTATAAGGATATATGATCTCTCAGAGGAGCAAAGGAAAATGTGTAAATCATGCAAGCCTAAAAATTAATATAAGTTATTGCACGGACTCAGACTAAATATCTCGCAACAGAAATTTGATTTCATCACTGGCAGTACATATTCATACATGTCTGAAATTTTAAACTCCACAGGACACTTATGCGACGATGATCATATTTAAGGAATGTCTTTTTGTTTTAGTTTTCAGAGTTTGGTTCATAGATTCGGACTCAGTAATCCTAATATGATGTCAACAACAACAACGATGATGCCTTGAATCACAGAAATCGTATTTCTCAAGTAGGATGTCAATGTTTTGAAATAAAAATTATATATATGGTGTAAATATTCATTATTTGTATTAGTGAAGCATACTTCGTGCCGCAATGTAAATTACATTTTTGAAATGAAAGACAACATTAATACAACTGTGAAAGAGGAACTAAAGATTAGACAAAGAGAATTTCTTCACAAAAGAAGAAGTGAGACTGTGTGCATCAATCAATATTTAATCATCTTCTGTCATGTAACAGCCGTAAAGCCAATGTACTCTTTTTTCGAATTACTGTTTTTTATTTTGCATCCTATATTTTTCAATTTCTTTTAATTATTTGATATCTAATATCTTCATTTTAACAAATATTTTCTTCTCTTTGGCATTCCAATGGGCACATACTGGGCACCCTTTCTCGTCAGCTTGTTTCTTTATATAAAGCTGAATTTATCCAGAAACTTCTGAAAAATAAGAAGAAAAACTAGAGGCTCACCTGAGTGAGCCTGTATCGCTCACCTGGTTTCCTAGTGGCTTCAGGTTAGTATTTGATTTG
>JAOXYI010113216.1:0-11961 GCA_028566495.1 Lithophaga antillarum | reverse complement strand
GAAAAATTCCTACGCAATCGCCACTTTGTTGTGACGTCACAGACGTTGTCTTGGAATAACGTGAGGTTTTGAATTTTACGCTTCATCGGGTTATGAAGAACCATTTTTGAAGTCACGTGACCTCCTCTCAGCAAATCAAATTGCTGAGGTTCGATGAAACATGAACATAATGTAATTATACGCCAATGAAACTACAAAAAGATTCATTCAATTCGTAAATGATGATATATGTAATTAGCATGAAAATTAAATGTTATAGAACTTTATTACATGTTTTGTGGGAGTATAATAAATTCGAAGAAGAATAAACTAGGCGTTACATAATGACATTTGATAGAAAAATAACATTCCCAAACGTTCTCATACGGGAATAACGGGAATTACGTTATGTGTCAGTTAGAAGCCTGTTGTAGAAAAAAAAACCCAACAAATATGCAAATATTAATTTATTACACAAAGTAAAAAATAACAAAACAGTTGAAATTTCACTTATTAATCTATAGTACATATACACGATTATAAAAAGGATTATTTGGCACAATGTCTGCATAAAATTGTAGATAGCACTAAAACAATTGTGTATTGACAGTGATCGTTTCAAAAAAATACAACAACGCAGGCTTACATTTCGTACTGCAAAACAAAAATGCCGGAAATAAAGAAAAAAGACAATCAAATTTATGAAAAGTTGTTATTTACATAATTTAAATTATTACTTGAAGAAATTTCTTGAAAAATGAAAAATTGGACTAAAGAAAAAAAATAATCTCTATCGATATAAAAAATAAAATTTTAAGTAAGGTAAAATAAATAAAATAAAACTATTTATTTGTTCCGTTTTTGGGGCATCTTCCCAAGTCAAGGGTTTCTGAGTCCACGTCGACCCCCACAAACCCTTGACAGATTACATTAACAATTTGCCGGTTTTTCGTTACCGCTCCGATTCGTTTTGTGTGGTACTTGTGACCAATGAAAATATCCGATACAAAAACTGCCATGGAAATTTTCTAGTACGCTGTACATTATTTACGAAATTTTTCAGAAATATGTACCAGATTTAACTTAAAAGAGTTTACAGGTAACGAAAAACTTGTAAGCAAGGGTTTATAAGGAGCAACTTGGACTTTAAATCACTTAAAAGGGGAAGATGGATTGTACGTATGAAACGATTTGATTGGCCAAATTCTGATTGGTCCACATTAGCGTTGATGAAGACCGGGAATTTACAAGCCTATTCTGTCAAGGGTTTGTGGGGAGCGACGTGGAGTCAGAAACCCTTGACTTGGGAAGATGTTTTTTGGGGTAATGCAATGACAAAAACGTTTGCTCTTGTCTTATAATTAAACTGAAATGCTGAAGAACAGTATCATGTACCTAATTATCAATACCTTCTTTTCTATTACAGTGTGAAAATTAAACACATTAACTTAGTAATGTAAATATAATTTCACCAAATTCCACAATGAAACATTCATGCAACTTTCAACTAAAATATATCTGACATTTGAGACAATTTAGAAAAAAACAAAAACAAAACAAAACAAACACACAAATGATTTTTTAAAGTTAAAATCTCTCTCCAGAAATTGCTAAAAGACATAAACTAAGAAAAAGTAGTAATTAGAAATTTAAATTTCCAGACATTATTGTGACAAAAGTATGAGAACTGATTAACCAGATGACAGACAAAAGAGATACATGTATATTCCTTTGTAATTCATATTTAACGACATTAATCCTATTTAATATAATGAGACTAATGACAAAATAATAATTTGAAAAAAAATATTACTTGTACAAATTTACCAATGAAAGTTTAAATCTTCCCAGATTAAAGTAAAGAGGAAAACATTTGTTCCCTAAACGAAACAATTTGCTCAATGTCAGAAATTTTATTTAGTTAAATATATTTTCTAAATTTTGCACAATAAAAAACAATCAAAACGGTAAAATAATTCTGTAAACCTAAATCAGAAGAAACATTCTGAGTTAAAAAGTATTAGTTATATAAAATGTCCTAACTTTGAAGGCCTAAAATAAAAGATCACGTTCCCAAAGCCAAAAGAAAACAAAATAAGGAAGGCAATATCTGTTTTGCAGCAGGCCAAGTTTACGCCATTTTCAGACTCGCCAGTTGTAATCTTACGACCATATTTCATGCACACAAGAGGATCACATCCTGTTCTGCAAACCACGTCTTGTCCTCGCTTATTAATCCTGGGAAAAGATCTGAGACAGTTTCTGTCAGTCTAACTTCAACAAGTCACCATCACACTACATCACCACAGCTGGCAGTGAACTGGAAAGGCCAGCCATAGTAATGTGTGTGGGTGACAATGAACTTGCGAAAAAAGTGCCTCAGATCTTAACCCTAGTGAACAGAATATGATCATTTGGATACAGCAAGTAATTTGCTGCAGCTATACGACCACAACTGTTCAAATATGCACGCACTTTCAAGAATAATTTAGATTTTGGTATATTTAATACTTTGAAACAGAGTTGCCCAGCCAATTTTTACTTTTTTAATTTTTCTTCTATCGCATAAATTTACTTCAATATTTTTAGATCCCCAATTTTAGATAGTAAACCTTTTCGACTTTTTTACATGCCAAAACAAAAAAAATATACTAAAAATGTAGGGGATTTTGTAAGTCTAAATCAAAAGAAACATTAGTAGATTTAACAGTATTAAATTATACAAAATTTAGAAAATTAAAAGTTCTGAAAATAAAACATCGTGTGCCCAAAGCCAGAAGAAAACAAAATAAGGAAGGCAATATCTGTTTTTCCACCAGGTCAAGTTTACGGTCATTTTCAGACTCGCCAGTGACTTGTGATCTCACGGCCATATTTCATGCACGCCAGAGGATCACATCCTGTTCTGATAAAACATACCTAAAACGTGTGTTATTTTGTAAGTTTAAATCAAAAGAAACATTCGGATTTAACAGTTTCAAATAATACTAAATTTATAAAATCCAAAGTAATCCCAGTGAACAGAGCATAGTCGTCTTGTTACAGGTAATTTGCAACTACATGACCACATTCCATTCGTCATTTTTAAGACTTATTTTTGTTTAGCCAATCAAATAATTTCTGCCATCTTGTTGGGGTTTGACCCAACCCAGTGTTACAAATAATTTAAACTTGGGTAGAATAAAAACCTTTTTATACAGACTTATTTTACTATTTTTGCCCAAAATTTATTTATGTTTTGGTGAACAAATTAGTTCTGTGAATCTGATTTTATTTAATCATTTCTCCTAAATTTAAACTAAAAATTTCTTAAACTTAAAAAAACTCGGAACGAAACATACCTAATGATATATCAAAACAAGTCCATCCAACGAACATTTTTGTGAAAAAAACTACCCCCCCCCCTTTTCCAAAGGAAAAAAAATCAAAATTCCAAAAGCTGCTAAATGTTTTAAAATTGGTCGAGCAGAAAATACTGAAAATTCCATTACTTTAAAGATAAAAAAAAACATTTTTCAATGCAGAAAAAAAGAAAAGAACCCAGAAAAACAGAAAAAAATAGTTCATATGTAGTCGCAGTTTTATATACCTAAGATATTATATCGAGTGTACTCTTTATTACTGCTTATTATGTGACTGAAGATATATATGAACAAACGTAATGTCTAAAAAAATAAGCTATTACTTTCATAATTACTTGTACAATTTGAATCTGAAAAATAATATTGATAAAATTAAAAGATTTGAAATATATGTTTAAATTTTCGAGTTAGTTTGAACGAATAAAAAAATATAAATGCTAAAAGACGCATCAAAGTCTCTGGGGAGTATTAATAATATACATGTAGATATTTATAAAATAGAATTTGAAAAAGTGCAATGTAAAGATGTCTAAAAACATATACATGTAACATGTTCCAATGTATAATCATCAGTACAGTCTTATTCAAAGCACAATGTTAATAAGATTAAACAAATATGACATATGTAATACGTATAAAATTTAACACAAATGTATCTTTGTTCGAATAGATGAACCCACAAAATCTTATTTCAAACTATTAAATGAATATTTTTTAAATTAAAAAGATGTAAATATTTCAAAGATAGAATAGAATGAACAAAGAGAAAAACATGCATGTATGTTAAAGTGGAAAAATATATCAAGATCAGATTTCGTAAATGATAACAGTTCTAAAGTTTTTTTTTCTGACAGATGTAACGTATTCAATTTCAGTTTAGTGTCCTTGACTGGAAAAGTAAGAAATGCTTTGACCTGGGCATAAAACTATTGCGAGTTCTGGCGAACTTGTGTTTCTGGATGCTGGTTTTGCTAAAAACGAAAATTTTATACATAAACTGTAATTATATAACAATACTAAATAGTTAATATCGACTTGAAATGGTGTTGCGTTTCTTTTACACTATAGCATTATCATCTCCTGTATTTTGCAAAGCGGGGCATAATAGAGATTTGTGGAAACTGACTGACTAAGAGTACGACTCGGAATACGACTACTACAACTACAGATAAAATTAAGGGACCATTTCAAAAACATTAAATAATCATCATCGCTGTAAACAGACATGTAAGTGTTTCTTTCTTCAGACAAAACTGACACAGATTTCTATGCTATATTGGAGTTACCTATGATGTCACAAAATTGTTCCACTACATAATACATGTAGCATACAATGTACAGTAGTTAGTAAGTTGCACCTCTATGTGGACTTTGTATTCAGCACTACGCATACATGTACGTATCACCTAGTCATTGTCGATTTGATTTTATACATTTATTATCATTATTTTCATTTATTCAGATTTTTTAGCCATCTATCTTCTTGTATACCATATAAGATAAGGCAAATGCCAATAATCATACAGATCACACACCGTTAAAAAACCAACCCCAACAACAACAAATAAAACTCCATCTACCAAATACAATTAAAAAAAAAAATCGTAAGACAATAGAGCGTTCTATCATGTCAGTTGGTTGTTAGAACTGTGCATCGTTCTTGATTCAACAGAAATCCTGATTCAAATTTATTGTTAATCACGACTTGAGTGGATCTTAGGCTAGAGAAATACTGATCTGTGGTTACTAAGTACGATGAATGTCTGTTGAGGTATTGAGGTCGATGCACCTAACGCACCTAACAGCGAACAGTAATTCTTTTACATACACGAAGCATATTCTTTCACTTGTCCATTGTCGCTCAACGTATTAGAAACAAGTTTGTCGTTTAAAATAATGTACCGCCTAGCGCATGATTGTGCGAAGAATCCCCTCGCGTCCGCTGTTATCTGAATATGCATGTACACGTTCTCCGCATTTTAGTATCTAAATTTAAATGAATAAGGAATTTGACCTGTAAATAAATCTCAATTTTCAAATCCATTCAACCAGGCATTTTGCTCAAGTTATCAATGTAAGCAAGACCTAATTCACAAACACCTTAATATTGCAAGCTATCAACAAAAAGATTTTAAAATCCAGTCATTATTACTCAAATTATTGTGTAAACAAGACTCAATTCTCAATTTGAAATCCCTGTTTTTTTCAACAAAAATGTAAGATTTCCCCCCAAAATACTTGTCAAATTCATTCCATCTCCGAGCTCATCCAAGACCTTGACAATTGCAAGCATTTAACCCAAAATCCGATCATTATTACTCAAGTTATCGCGTAAATAAAAGTGTGATAGACAGACAGAAACCTTTGCTACATCCCCCTACTCACCGCTGTGCGGGGGGAGGGGAGGGGGTAAAAACATGCACAGATTCTCTTCAACCAAGCCGACCACATACTATTACAAAAGTAGGAAAGGAATAACACACAAAAAGTGGGGAGGGGGGGGTCCATTATTTCTGTTATTGTTTGGAACGATTTGCCAGGTTGTACATTTTTTGCTTCAATATATTACAAATAATTAACAGTATTGTAAATAGATGAGCAATCATCCTATGAATTAGAGCATCCTATATACACACAAGACACCTCAGAAAATGAATATTCTGAAGTGTATGGTAATTCATCCAAAAAGCTCCCTTATATGGAAAACAAGCACCGCTGATGCCACTGCTAAATATTTTAAATGTAATTATCAAGGAGGAAAATGTCCAAAGTAAATTCATCAAATATTTGCAGACATTTCTTCATATTTATTTCTATATATTTCTTATTTAAAATTTGTATGCTTTCCTTAATTGGGAAATATGTAAAAATCACACGAGTTTTTAGACTAATATGTTTATACACCTCTTTCAGAACTGGAAAGGGTGAAGATGAAAATGTGTTATATCATCAGTGTATCATCAGCAAAATATCCGCTGCGTAAAATGATAAATTCAAGTTAATTTGTATTAATAAATCAACATGAAAGACAGAGACAACTAACCTTTTCACACATTCGGTCAAAAAGACGGAATTGTTTTGAAAGAATTGTTTCAAAGCAGCATTTACATAGCCAGGAATTTATGACTCCACTATTTCAAATGTCAATCAAATTAACGTAGGTTACTGTATAATGTTGACGACAATTCCGAAACATTAAATTATTCGAAGCTTTCCGGAGTCTTGCTCGAAATCCAATAGAATGTCCGTACATACATACATAAACGAAATTTTGCATTTAATTTATTTTTATTTTCTGATGACATATTAAAAAAATAAATGAAGAAAAAAATGTTGCTGCTGTATTGATTTCCATGATGTGCGTTTCAGAAATATTAATTAAAAAAATAAAGTTAAAATTGCATACTAAATCTTATCTACAATGTACATGTTCAATTAAATATTTTGAGGAAAATGACAGAAGAATTTTGTTTTAGCTTTTAAGGATTTAACGTGATTCAGGGGCATCAAATGAAAAAATCAAATGAGTTTAACAAGAACTTTAGAACTTTAGAACGGCGTGGCTTATGTATCCGCTATTTCTGTTCCTTTGTCTTTTTAATACAGTCTATGTCGTCATTTGAACATCCTCCAATAACATATCTGTATATCCCTCCAGCAGTTCCTGCGACAGCTGCCTTTGCACCAATCCCTAATCCAGCAGCAACTGCAGACTGAAGCGTTGCCACAACACCTCCAGCCACAACTCCTCCTACATTTGCCACTGCTGCGTTAGCAGCCAAGTTTCCAGCTGCAATACCATCAGCTATGAAACCTGCAGCTCCGAGAACCAACGGTGCTGCGGCTACTGCTCCAGCGCCTACAACAATTGTGCCACCATAGGTTTTTGTTGCACACCATATATCATCCCACGTCAATCCTGAAAGAATACAAAGAAAATTTAATACTCAACATAGCTAGAATAAGACTATTCTGGAATTCCTAAAACCATAGCCATCAACAGAGCTATGACTGTCGCATGCCAACAACAGAAAATTACTTGACTTAGCAACATTAAATGAATATTTGTAAAATAACTAAATAGTCATTAATTCGAAAGTAATGAACACTTTACATTTTTTCACTAAATTTGAGTCCTCACTGTGGATAAAAAGTATCCTACAAGAACTGGCGCACCTCGATCTACATTTTACTCTTCAGTGTTCCTTGATATCGTCTATGCACCTTCACAAGGAAACTTTTCTCTTGATGAATCTTGGGCAGTCCTAACCCACCTATAAAAGTTGAGTGACCCTCACTATCATAAACACGAGGGCCTGTGGTTAAAATTTGTGTTTAGGTCTTGAGAAGTTCTTAACCGTCCTAAAATGGATCACGATTACCTATATTTTACGAATCATTGATAATAGTTAAGTTTTGGACATAGATTTATTTCATAGATAAAGACATCAGTACATTTTTGACAGTAAAGAATTGTGACCCCTTGATCATTAGGGACGTGACTGCTGGTTATGTTTTTATCTTACATGCAAAAGCTTGTGTATCAATATACAAAAGCTTTATTTTGTTGATTGGTGCATCTTTCAGACACTAAACCACTGTTAAAAAATAAGGTAACCTCGACTTATATCTTACAATTATACTAGAGGCGAGGGGACGGATAGAGTTTCAGCGTTACACCTTTTATTCGTTTAACGTAATTTCAATGTGTTGCATTTTGATATGCTTTACCAATTTCCCTCAAAGTGAAACTGTACATGTTGCAATTACAATTCATGAGAAACGCTGAAAAAAATTTGTTATTCTAAAGTCTTTTTTTTTTGCGTATCTATAAATGTTCTCATTTATTTATTACTATTCCATTTTCAAAATATTTTCACAGCATAAACAGGATAAACATCTACATCCAATTAATTTTTTGTTTCAAATTATATTGTCCTATTTTTGAGAAAATGTAGTTTAAAATATTTCCATCGGAAATTTTAATAGGAGTGTGGTAGTTACTTGTCAAATCTTTCAACCAAAATAAACTAAACCTTTCAGCGCTTCGGAAAAAAGTCCGTAAAAGTGCTTAAAATCTTTACACCAACATTGGAGATTCTGCGTTTAAATTACAAGAAATGAGATAAGATCTTTCCTTATTTAAAGCAACACATGTAGACTTTAATCATTTGGATCCCACGTGTCACGCTAGGAGCCCACCCGTTTTTCTACACCTTACTTGTTGTCAGTTACTATGAAGCAATTCTGAAATAAATTACAAACTGAGGATGTAATATGCAATAAATTTAAAAAAATCATTTTGTCTCTGAAAATCAACGTACCTACAAGATGCATACATTCAAATATTTTCAAATTTTTATATCCACAATAACTGAAGGCTACTTTTCAGTTGAATTATATTCTTGGATCCATATAATCTATCAGCTGACTCACTAAATTTTCAGTTTCGATGTTTACCCCTGGGTACCGCAATTTTTTTTGCATGAATGCATAGCACAATGTCCATAATTTGTAATTATGCCTGTTATACCTGCAGGAATGTATCCCAAAGTGCTATGACAGGGGCCTCTTTAAGGGTACATAAATAATAGAAAATTCTTATCAATAAGAATCGTTTGCGCGTTACTCAGTCCATTTATCGTGAAATATTGATTAAATTGTGTCATATTTTTAATGTAGAATATTTGAACTAAATCTGTCGAGATTGTAAGTTTTGATGTTGGGCTAATACCATTTTGGCAAACACTTTGGGTCCTATAAAGGATATTACTAAAACAGCGATTAGAAGGTCACAAAACGGATAAAATGAATTTGCAAATTAGAGAATAGAAATTTCTTTCCTCAGCATTTGTATTTTTCTTAAATACTTTATTGTATATAATCGATAGCTGTAACAATTTTGACAAGGAAAGACTTTCAGGAAATTAAATGTCAGTTGAAGTCAGAGTCATCAAATAAGATAAACAGACAAAACGAAACATTTTAAATACGAAAAATTATATCATGAAAATTTCTTACTCATGGTGGAAAAGTCATTACCTTTGTTGTTTTTTTTTAATTAAAGATATACATGTACATCGGTTTCATGAAAATATCACAAATAGGCAGATTAGTATAGAAGATTAAACGTCTTCTTGAAATGAGAGCTGTTGTACGATTATATTTTAATACCCCTATGTATTACTTTATTTTGGGTATGTCAATGAATATATATAGTGTATATACATTGTATATATATTATTTGTTTCTTACACTGATCATGCAGAGGCGGATCCAGGATATCAAGGGGATTCCAACCCTGAACAAACAAGAAAGACATGCCGACAAAATGACATAAAACGAATAATTTTAATTTTCCAACGAATGATGAGTGTTATAATAATAAATGGACAGCAAGATGTCGATTTTTTTCTTTTCGATATATAAGCAGTACATAAACATAAACTTCCGAAGAAAGAATGAAAACAAATACATCGATATTCTAAGAATATTGTCCACGATGTAACATTCCCCATGGAATGCCTAATAGCGTATCTATTGAGTCTATGTCTGGCCTGTGTCTCTGTTGTAGCAGTTGCGTCACGTACCGATTGAATGACAGACGTCAAAATGTTATACCGCCGCTACATTGTAGCTTCTGGTCTATTCTAAGAAACGACGGGGGTTTTGGCCAAAGCTAAACATGAAATGTATCTAGTTTGTTCGACGGCAACCGAGTACCTTTGGTTTAAAGACATGTTAAAAGACATAAAGATAAAAAAAATCCACAATATCTGACTGAAAATATTGATTAAGGAAATTACAAAATGTAAATGCAAACTTAATATAAGTTTTTGGACGGGACTTTATTAGTGACTTTATAATACCGCTCTATTTATCTACTTTTATCCCATTTTTGCTATTTTACAGTTTTTTTTTATCGCGCCTGACCTGAAGGGTTATGTGAGCTGTTGCCATCATTTTGCATCCATCATCGTCGTCGTCGTCCATGTTTAGCCTTCGATCGTATTTCAGTTTTTTTCTTGAGAACCATTTGGGTCAAATGAAATCAAACTTGGCAGAAATGTCACTTTGGGTTCATGACAAAGTGTTGTTTCTTTCCTGGGTGGATGGAAATCCAAGATGACCTCCAGGGGCAAGAATGGGCTCTGGTTAGCTGGAATTTCAAATGTCTTCTTGCCAGAAACTACAAGGGCGATGGAATGAAACTTGTTACGAATGATGCTTGCAAGGTCCCGATCAGGTGTTGTTACTTTTTGGAGCGATCCAAAATCCAAGATGGTGTCCAGCAGGAATATAGTTTAACACAGGACAGTATGGGAAATTAAAAAAAAATATCTTGAGAATCAGTTGACCAAACGAAATGAAACCTGACAGAAATGTTGGTAGGATTCCGAACATGAGTTGTTACATTTTGAACCAACTGAAAATCCATTATGGCCTCCTGGGTTATAGTTTGCAACCAACTGACATAGTTTCAAATTGGTTTATACGTCTAGAAATAGTCTTTAAAAAATTAAATTTTTGGAATAATAAGTCAAATTGAACAACAAATATGTTCCTTTGAATTCGCTCACAAAACAAAAAACTTTCGAGTTATGGAAATAAAAAAGGTGTATTTCAAAATCAGAGACTGGACATAATTTAACATTTGATTAAGAAAGGAATATGAGCAAAAACTTTTCCCAAAAGCGATTATCAAGTTTCTGTTTTTCATTCCAATACAAAGGACGGGTTGCGATTAGGCCTCTATTTGACCCCCGGTTTTGCCGAAAATAAAGTTTCACAATTTCAACAAATCTTTCTTTTGTTAAACCTATATGTTTGGACTTTGTAGAATTATTATTACTTCTCAGTTTGCATGCCCCTTCTCCGCCCATGAGACTAATGATAATGGGTACCCTATTGAACCATTAACATTATGCCTATGGAAAAATGTCGCTACGAACGTGAACATTATGTACAAATTAATTATGACGCGCATGGAGTACCAGCAAAAACATTTTTGCTACAAATTGCATATGAAATAAGTATTAAACTGTATGAAGCTCCTGGTACTCTATGCATGTCATACTAAATATTTAAAGAATGTATCAATATTACATTATCTGTCTTTAAGTGCAATTTGAAGCATATTTCAATGTTGAAGTATGGCTGGCATGCGTGACAAAAAAAAATATAATAGAATTTAACGCTTTCTATACGTTCAATTTGTAGCAAAACATATTTTTGATGGTTATACATACGCGTCAACCTTGATTTTCATATAATGTTCACATACGTAGGGACATTTTCCTTTAGTCCAAATGTAGAATTTACCTTAAGGTACCCTGCATTTTCAACCTCTGGAGCACAAAAATGACGTGCAATTTGAAAATTCACCAACATTTTATAAAGAAGGGACACAAAGCTACATAAAAAGAAATGACAAAATAATTAGTACGGTAAAATTTTATTTTCAACGAAACCAATGGGCCAAAAACAGGCCTTATCGCAACCCGTCCTTTCATGATGGTAAACCTCTCACGGGGTATAAAAAATTTTGTTCGGGGACTTTTTTCAGTTTGGCACAATGTGTCAATTTATAGATAGGCTAGCATTACAAGATTAAGTGAAC
>JAOXYI010113106.1:0-11962 GCA_028566495.1 Lithophaga antillarum | reverse complement strand
CCTCCACCCACGACACAGGTCGCAACACACGGCAAACGTGTTGCCTCTTTAGGCTGCCTTCTACGCCAAGCCGAGGAACTGTGGGCCTATTCTGTGTACCCGGGTCCCACACGGGGTAACAGTAAGTAGAATCACAGTCAAAATAATCTTTGTTCAATATTTTGTTTGGGAGTATCAATAATGCAAAACAAGATAGGTATGAAACAATCATAAGTAATTAGGATTTCTTTATATTTTCAAGCGCTACAACTTCCACATGGGAAATAATATAATGATAAAATATCATATCTCTGTATTCTGTTGTGTTGGCAATTATCCAGAACAAAGACTATGACAGTCGGATTCATATATTAAGCTTTGGTTGTTTTAAATTGGTTGTACATGTACCTCTTTTACGTAACATTTTAGTAGTATTGTTTTATGTGTATTGATACACTATCTGATACATACTTGAGAAAGAGATAGGATGTTGATTGATCAGTGTTTATGCTATGACATACAATTCAAATGTCAATTAGTTTCTGTCATTTATTTTGGGCATTTTAATCTTTTATAGTCTTTAACACATGTTAGCATAAATGTAATCGGACACTCAAAAATAACTCAGGAATGAAACTGGTAAGGTACATTCCTTCCGGTTCAATCTTTAAATCATCGAAATGTATTACTAATACTACTTACTGAATTTTACGCAAAATAAATATTCTTCCTCGGCTGGTTATTCTGTACATATATATAGATTAGATTAAAGGGGTCAGGAATAGATTTACATTATCTTATCGGGTGAACTTGACGTGCGGCTATTTCGAGTCCATATGATTGGAAAAAAAGAGCAAATTTCGTTTTATTCATGTGCATTTTAGCAGATTTCGTTTTTTCCCGAATTTTTGCAGGTTGCAGGTATTCGAGCGCCTATGTAAAAAATTTGAAGATATTGGTGTATATTTCCAGTAAGTTTCCTTCTATCATTTAATATTTGTATAATATTAGTATATAATTGTATTTTACATGAAAATTACGTGGTTCAATATCAGACATTATTTTAAGTAGATTGATAAATTCGTGTTTACATGTTCTTTAATTCATGATGATATATTTTGTGTATGAAATTCGTGCAAGCATTTGTCGGGTGTATAATAGACCATTTACACAAGTTTAGTATGAAGGAGGAACCCGATATTAGATTGAGGTGAATGGTACATATAAACTTATACCTCAGTTCTACAAATTAACTCCCAGTAGCAACAAATTAACTCTTCAGTAGCAATATGCACTCACATACTTACCAAAATTGTATGTATTTAGGTCTTATCAAATTCATGTATCAATCAGATTTCGACTATCTGCTTTCTATCCTTCTACGCCCCCTCGCCCTCCTCAAAAGAGAACAGGAAACACGAGATATATAAATCAATTATATTATGACTTTATGCGTGTTAATAGTTTAAAGAAGAATAAAAGTTCCTTCTGTAACTACAAGAAGAAGACATGTAATGTTATTACATTTTTTTTCCGCAATACAATGTTCTACAAAATGGCTATCGCGATGTTTGTAAAATTTTAGACATCTCCCAGGGGCGACCGCACCCACAGGCATGATCGCTGGCTGTCTCCTAAATGTGCAAAAACAAAATTAAAACATTTTAACACGTCAAAGGGTTAGAATTTTGGGACAAGAAAAATTCAAATATATTTTATATACGTTTGTAGTTGAAGAGATTTGAAAGGTTAAAAATTAAAATGTGATCTTGTCCGTCGACCTTTTGACCAAGGACACTATCTATATAGATCAATGAATATGATCTCAGCTCCATATAGCAAATGGTTTTCAAGCGATACGATTTAATTCCGCAGTCAAACATGTTAGGCTTGTTAGGGACAATACATCCTACAGACATTGTCTTAATCTTCTAAACAAATCTTAAAATTTTGGAGAAACGGCGTGCAAAAAGTAAAGGTAAAAGTTAAAAAAGGACATTACCTTGACTTATGACCTAGTGACTTTCATTAAGGGAAAAGGTCACGGGAATAGTAAAAACCCGTTGTCTCTGTATAAATTAGTTTCCGAGGTGCAAGGTATAGCAGTCAAGTATATATAACGGAGATAACTTCCATAAATAGTCATCGGAGTCCTTCGACGAAAACGTACCGACGTTGCAGTATAAGATCTTAACAAACTAGATCAATATCATCACATTATCATTATCTAGATTTATTCCATTTTTAAATGGTATTGGAGCAGTAACAAACACAAATTTTGATGTTGGGGAAACAACATCTTAGTCAGAAGAGTTTTATTTACTATTATCGAATAAATTTCGTAAGACTAATTTCAGTTTGATACATGGTGAACTTCAGTGGCTATGATATTGCGAACGTTAGATAGAGGTAACTTTATACGTCGTCATGTGTCCTGTACACGTTTGCCTTATTTGCAACTTCTCTTCAAGCTTTCAGGACTTCTTTATTACATACAATGTAGTAGAGATGTGCACCTCTTATTTTGTTTTTATATAGTTTATGGTTTTTTTATAACTTGTGCTCATTGTTCTACTTAGTTATATAAGACGATAGTAGGGACAGAGGTAACAGATGTATTCCGACGAATACGTCAGTTTTTCTACTAAAAGTTAGAGAACAATATTTTAGAAGT
Organism: Lithophaga antillarum; assembly: GCA_028566495.1. Taxonomy (NCBI): domain Eukaryota; kingdom Metazoa; phylum Mollusca; class Bivalvia; order Mytilida; family Mytilidae; genus Lithophaga; species Lithophaga antillarum. The sequence continues at coordinate 9,309 of JAOXYI010113106.1, read as the reverse complement.
ATCGACAAATTACTGGTAATATGGAAATAACCCCTCCTATGCAGTGCAAATATTTATCAATGGCAAAAATTTCTGCAATTATTAAATCTTTTCTCGTCATACTTTCAACCGGGACACTAGAATGGTTTAAACCATTGACTTTGTCTTACGTTTTCATTACATTCACGTCTGAAACATATCTCAAATTTTATCAGTTAGTGTTACAAACTTATATTATTTTAAATAAGAATTGACTTATACAACGCATTCTCATATTCTTCATCAATGTCTACAGGGATTAAATATGTTACAGTTGTATATCAAAAATTATATTTGTGGAAATTAAAATCTCGGTAAGTCATAGCTAATTTATATAAAAACATCTTAATCTTTCATGAATATTCAAACGTCAATCTCTGTATACGGCCAAAGACAGAATTTTGAGGTTAGTTTGGTTGATAATTAACTGAATTATTTTTACTGTCTATAATATGTTAACGAGATTGATCGTTAATATTGGTTGATTGATTGATTGATTGTTTAACGTCCAGCGGGTAATGTTTCAACCATATTCAAGACCAGAACTAAATAACAAACAATAAATCAACATAAAGATAAAAACAGGGGAATGAACCGGAACAACATGGACAAGGGAGTTAGATTTTGATTGCCACTGGAGAAAAAAGAGATATGTAGGGTAAGGTCAGACATTTTGCCTTCTAACCGGCCACTTAAGGACCACTCAAAAAAGAGCTATCACAAGGGGTCTTTAACGTGCAGAGAGTGTGCCATTCTTCAAATCCGCGGTGCCCTTAAGTGATAAAAATTGCAGGGGAGACCTGGACGTTGGCTGCAATTTTTATCATCCGCACAACCAAACGGACGCCCCTTTTGGGGGACTTCTACCCTTAGGATGGAGAAACATAGTAGCAATACTTCTATACCGCGGTTGCCCTCGGGGTTATCATTAGTATGCATTAATACCGATTTCATTATGTTTTCACTGTGTGTGAAAAGGATGAAAAGGACATTAAATCAAATCAGTACAGAAAATGTAATCAACGGTATAAGATGAATATTAAATTACCAGAAATGAATATAAGAAAGAAATATTTGGTATACGGTGTATTTTCTTTTCGGATGGAACGAATTATGAAATCAAATGGAATTTCCTGGATATATAAAGTCAAAAATGTACTGCAAGAATTAAAAATAGATATAAACTGCGCCTTTATACTGAGGAAAGCCGTCGCGTTCAAAACTTTTCATGTTAGTTTTTTCTTTCTTAGTTCTTTAACTTTTTCAGATATAATTAATTATTATTGCTTATTCCTATACTCTATATTAATATTTATGATATTTGTGACCTAAAGCCATTTAAAAAAATCATATGGACTGTTTCAATTTGTTGAATGTTGATCCTGCCCGACATTAATCTGACGTGGGAAAACCATAAAACATCCGACGCTGCCAAATATAAATTTTCGGGATAATATTGCAGTTTTGTCAATTTTGTGTGCTCTCTGTCAGTTATGAACCTATGAGATCTTTTATAAATGATATATTTATTTCGTTTTGGAATAGTCAGTTTAATTGTTACAAGAAAATGCTTGCTGCTGACATATCATCATATGCCGATGTTACTTAAAAAAAGTAAAGCAAAATAGATAAATTAATTAAAGAGCTACGTATACGCAGCTTAATACGACCACGGCAAGTCGAAAAAAGAAAACCACTTAAGTCAGCTAAACGAATAAATGTTTGGACATATAAATCTGCTTCTTCCTGAGTTCATGTTAACACGGAACAATTTTCAACAAAATATTCGGCTCAGTCGACCACATAAATCGTAAGAGATAGAGAAAATATATTCCTGAAAGATCTCTTCATATTCAGTTCAATAAAAAAAGGTACTCAGTGGGATGAAAATAAAAATTCTGTGTACTTAGGAAAAAGGCGAAATTTCGCTCATTTACCACTTTTGACCCTATCCATCTCAGAAGCCTTAGGAGATAGAGAAAATCTGTCGATATACTAGATTAAGCTCACTTCAAGAGGAATACAGTGAAAAACCTCATCTCAACTGGATAAAAAATAAGAATTCTTTACATCTAGGAAAATGGTAAAATTTTGTAATTATAAGCTCTTTTATCACAAAAATATAAAAGATAGGAAAAATCGTTACAGCACTCACATAGACGAACATTTAAAATAATGTTAATCAAAAGCGGACGGAAAATTAAAAAGTTATAAAAAAAAGACATATCATAATCTGGTATTTCAAGAATATCTAGTTTCTAGAAAGTAGAGTAGCTATTGTGAGCTTCCGATTATGGACTCAAAGACATTATAAGTAGAAGGACTCATCAATATAAATCTTTACTACAATGATTTAAAAATTCGTCAGTATAAATATTTCACTGAATTCAAAAATGATTAACGACTTTCAGATTCTTTCATTTTTAGAAAGCCTTAAAAGAAAATATTATGAACCTGCTCAAAATGTTGCACATGGCGGACATACAACATCTTTATACAATTACAACGTTATTTTCAAATAGCATATGTAGTTTAATAATCATTGCAGATGGAGTTGAAAAAGATAATTCCGTTCTTCAAATATCACTTAAATTATTAGTTTGAAATTCCCGAAGAGAAATGACTGGACGTTTCCTCTCCATAATTCTAAATATATATTGACAATCCGCTCTTTATTACCATCTCCCACTTAGCTGAACCGTTTCAATACTACATATTACATGTTATTCTTATTTCTACAAAAAGACTTTGTCAAAAAAGTTATTATACATTTTTTTGTGTGTAAGAATATTGTGACACTAAAAGTATCAATGCCCCAAAAGAATATTACAAAAAATTGTCTTAAATCCTTAAGTCAAAATATTTCTGTGTTCCAATGGACAGATACTCGGAGTCGACAAAGCCGAGGGAACGACATTGAAAATATAGGCAGTTACTACATGTACAAAAATATTAATCTAGCATTACTGTTTTGTATCTAAGTCCAATTTTTTATGTGTAATTTTTTGTTATTACCTGTAAGTAATGGATTGTAACGCTGGTTTCTCGCGTGATTCTTTTTTTGTTCTATACCTCTTAGAACATTATTCTGTATATCAACAACCTGTCACAATGCCATGATAAATGTGTTTATTAGCCTTAGAGAATCTTTTCATTGGTACTTAGATATAATTCTTAAAGTTTGAATGCGGAAAAAAGAAAGCTTGGTTTTCTTTATTTTAAGAGAAGGTTGTAGAACACAAAGGGCAATACAAAAAAAAAATCAGTTAAATAAGACATGACAAACAATAAAATGATGCTGATGCTTTAATAAAATCTTCAAGGAAATAGCATAATTCAAGGCATATCATACTTCCTTTTAACGAATTTTCACTGCGGTCTCGTTATACTCTACAATGGTGGACCTGTAACGACACAGGAAACATTCTTCATTACATGTGTAAGTAACATTTTTACATAAAATATTCAAAATTTTTAGTTTTAGTTTTCAGTGTTGTGTCTTCTTTTTGTTCAACCTTTGTGTTTGATTCATTGTTGATAATGGTCTCGTCGGGTCCTCTGGGTGTATAACTTTCTTTAAAACTGACTTCGGTAATTTTCTCTTTCTATTGTTATCGCTTTAACAAAAGGTATGGTAAGAAACTCAATTGGTACTAAAAGTGGATGCATCAATTCGTTAAAAGGCTCACGTTAAAGTTGACAAAAAGACGGCAAATAAAAATTAAAATTGGTTTGTAAATATTAATGTATTCTCGGAGAACTGAATGTGCCAAAGATGCAAAATATGGAAAAATGTCAAATATATTTCGGTTCTAAAACTATATAGCGCAGGGTTGTACCCTTAACAGAGAAAGACTAATATATTTGCGGATAGTGACAAACGCAATCTTTTCGGTTTCTCACTAAAAACTTTTCTATTTTTAAGTAGCAATATTCCTTCTCTTGCATATGGGGTGTATGTATTATTTGCTACGATATTCTAGAGCTTGATTTACCTATCAGCATTTTTGGACAGACTGCTGCTCTTATCGGGTACATTAAGGCTTATCAAAAGCCTAAACTCGAAGTAAGGCTTCGAAAATTTTATAGTGGTCGTCACCAACTAGTTATTATAGTATACTGGCTCTGCTAATTAATACTTCACAACGAGAGCTGCATGCAGAATAGTATAAGCTTTTTCTTTTGTAGGTAGGTGGTACGGATGTGTTAATATCTTTTGTACTGGAACTGTTCTGTTTCTTTTTTCATTTTGAGAAGTGTTCAATTTAATGGAACTGTATAAAATTTTATATATTGAAGTTCACAAATGTAAGAATAATATAGATGTATTCAAATCTACAACAATTGTGTTACACTGTGTGTATTTATTTACCTTGTTATACCATTTACATAATGCACTATATAGTAGCTTAATTTGTATGGAAACAGAATTGAATGTTCTGGTATACCTATGATATGATTTATCAAATCTGAATGTTCTGGTATATTCCTGAAATGATTTGATCATATAGGACAGCTTTATTCTCTTCAGAACAATGTTTACGGGTGTATGCAATTTCTAAGTGGTGCATTATGCGTTTTGTAATGTTATGTGGGTACACATATACCACTTTAATAGTACCAGAGGAATGAGATGAAAAGAAGGATAAATACTTGCATGAATCCAATTCTTTCCACCTTTTTGTCTAATACGATCTTGTATAAACAGTATCAGATGAATGTTTAAAGTTGGTTCGATTTAAAAAGTTGAGAAGTAAACTAAACAATTTATTCCCTTAAAACTCTTCATGAATCGATACTAAAATCGATAATAAATTTGTTATATAGCAGCATAATATTTCCTACATAACGTAACAAACCATAAGCATCCAATATTTTACGACATTGTAATAGTGCAATATCGCATCAAAACCATTATGTCATCGATGACGCAAATGATGTTTCTTAGTATTTCTAAAGTGTTGCTGTACAGTAAAAGGGTTATTACTTTTTCACTGTGGTGCTTCTAACGTCCCAACAGTAAAGTTTTTACTCTATTATGGGAAAATAATATATTGACGTAAACTTACAAAACAAAACAGTTTATGTCATTTTGTGTACATTTTAAAATGAATGAATTACGAATACATGTACAAGAAATTAGATCGTAGGAATTTAAACATTTTAGAAGTGTTCAATAATTTTTTATTTCAAAAATTGGAACGACAGTGGTATTTTCAATTTTACGAGTTCAGTGCGCGTAAATTTTATTATTATTATTATTTTTTTTTTTTTTGGTATGAATTTAAGTAGCAACAGAATTTTCTAAGTTAAGTTGCAAAACTCATAAATGCATATAATGAAATTGCAAAATTTTCCATAAACATTTAAGCATAAAAACTTCAATTCCCAGAATAGGTTCTTTGATATACCAGTAATATAAGTATGAGTATTCATGTACAAGGTTATGCTTATTGCTGTTATTGGGAGACTGAATTTTGTTTATATCAAAATAGAACAAACCAAGAACAGAATATTAGTCATAATTGTAAAGTATCGTTACAGTACACATAATTTGGCAAATGACATTCAGTAACATTCAATGAAATATGTTCAAAATCAGACATTTTGAAAAAGGAGTGAATCTAGTGAGTTTCTGAAGTTAAAACCAAACCCTTTCAAGAAATATTCCTGGATAAACGGACAGTATAACATGGGTCAGCCAATTTAAATAAAGGAAACAACGTAAACGAAATCCTACTGTATATAAGCTATTCAATACTTACATCTTCTGCAACGGCAGAATGTACCTACGCAGTCTCCACGTGCACAGCCAGCACTGCGGCAACACACATTACATCTGGAGTCAGCGTTTAAATTTGGACAGCCAACTATGTTTGACCTGCAGGTACTGGGAACAACCCTTGCTGCTTGCGCGGCCGTTTCCGGTAATCCTAATAAAAATGAGCTTATTTCTGGAGACAATGATTAAACATTCCGTTCCAAAATTATAAAACATTATAGAAATGTCCATACAACTTGCATGACGAAAAGCTCTATACCACGTGTCCCAAATGCTTATAACGGGTTCATAATTGCACCATGTTATTAATAAAATAGTACGAAATAATGATAGAAAAAAAATACACAGATCATTTGTTTTATTCGTCGAAAGACAATTACAAAAAATATCTAAAATTATTGGTTTCATGCTAACATGCGAAAAGCTTAATTTTGTAAAAAGCATTCAAAAAGTCATAAACATAAATGTTTTTTATTCTTGAATTTCTTTAAAATTTGCATAAAAAATCACGAGTTACAAGTTTGAAAGTGGTATAGAATATCAAGTTTTACATTATTTGGACACAATCATTCGTTTTAAGTTTCTATAATACATTTTATACTGTAGAATTCGTGAAATATTTGAGTAATCTATTGTAATCCCAAATTCAAAATGCATTGTACATATTACTTTGATATGCAAGTATTTATTTAATTTATAAGCTTGACCTATGATGCATATATCATGTGAGATGTTGGAATCGCAGTTTATTTTCTGGGGGCCTGGGTGGCCAAATGGTTAAAGTCGCTAACTCATAACAACTAGCCTAACACTGCTGTCATGGATTCGAACCCTGCTCACTCAGTTTCATACGTTAAGGTTTCCAGACACCTACCAATGTCAGGATTTCACAGGTCAGCTGGATAGTTGTTGGGCTTTTCTCAATGGTTAGGTTTGGTAGTATGACATAGTTGAAAAATTGCTAAAATTGATGATAACCAATCCAACTCTCTGTATTTTCTATAATCTATATAAGAACATTACATAAAATATAAACAATCATATTGTTCTTAGGACACAATGAAAAGTGAAACTGCCAACTCATGTACTATGAAATCTCTAATTAAACAGTTACAAAACCATAAAATGTTCAAATCATGTATTTTTCACGCTATATGAAAAAATTATTTTAGGGAAAAATGGTACTTACATGTATTATTTCTTCTCCTCTCTATTCTTTTTATGTGCTAATTTATTTCGTGATATAATTAGTAATGCTGAGTCTACCGTCTTAAATAACTTACCAATTATGGTAATAACCAGGACAATGGCAATCGTAACTCCCTTCATAATGTCTTTATTTTTTCTAAAAAATAATAGATGTGAAATAAAAATCTACGTATAAATACTAATGTCACGAATACATCGACGCACGATAGTTTTGCTAATGGTACTTCATAGATACCATAAGCACACACATGCTTCATGACCTTTAAAATACGAACTTACATTCTGGGAAAATTTAATTTAAATCCAAGTTGACAAAAAAAAAAAAAAAAAACAAAAACAAAAACAAAAACAAAAAAACAAACAAAAAAAAAGCTGAAATAGTTATTCAATATTTCTGCCATTGCAAATGTTGCAAAAATTAATTAAGAATATACTTTTTAATTACAGCTAATGGATATTTTAACTTATATAGTATGATACTGTAAATATTGACACTGCATCGATTATTACGGGTAAATATGTATTGCATGAAAAAAAAAATACCGCATACGTTATTCAGTAATGCCTCCATATTCAGTGACTATGTGAAAGTATTTCTATAGTGGTACATTATAAATGTAGGTGAGGAATAACCTATTCGAAATTGTCAACAAGTTTCATTTTCCCTTAAGTATATGTATAAGACATACTTACTGTTATCTCGTTTGTAAAACTGTGCAAGGTGTAATGTTGAAAAGACATAAGCGATACCAATATTTATACAATTGCTATAAAAAGCGAACAGGATATGCGGTTTGAAGGTTCCAAGAATACAGATGATAAATGAAATTTGTTATATTTTTTCTCAACTGAATAATAAAACAAACAAGAAAACAAACAAAAACAAACATGTCATACAAGGAAATTTAAAGAGAGACCAAGACCTACATGTCGCAAAATGTCAAAAAAGTATGCCGGCTGCTATTTTGATTGGTCAAGAATTTTAAATAACGTAGAAGATATTCTAAATTCTTCTGTCGACATGATAAACAGTAGAAATGAGATAATAACCGCAGGAAAAAAAGGATGAAATTGAATTTAATTTTCAAAGAAACATCATCCATTTCTCGATAAAAAATAAAATTAATTTTCAAAGCACGTAAATACAAAAACATCATCTATTTCCTGGTTAAGATGACCAGTTTTATTAGTTATTTCACCGACAGAGTACGAAATCTTCATTTTTGCCTCATTGCTATTAAAAATCGAATTCTTTCATGTATAGAGAAATATCACTGATTATAGGATTTTTTCTACATATTTGTTCCAAGCCGACAAAAACTACTACCATTTAAACGTTAATTTGATAAGTAACTATGCACTTAATTTTCACTGCAGAGTAGAACCAACATGCTGTTATCGCAAGTCAATGTTCTTCATTTTTTTAATCGTTTAAGAAATCTTTATAGAAACCTGATGTGGCCAGTTTAGTGTTTTTGCTTCGTCAGTTTACACGAAGAAAACATGAAAACACGAAACTATGACAAAGTAAAAAAAATGTCAAAATGATTTTCGACAATTTTGTTTTCCCATGTTGTAGCTTCGCTTGTGCTTGATGTAGTTTCGCCTGTCTTCATGTTTGCGTGTGTTTGTGCCTTTGTTTTCATATTTGTTATGTCGTCATGCTTTCGTGTTTTCGTCTTCCGGTTTCTAATTGACTGAACTGTTATATTTTCAAAAATAAAAATGATAACTTGTAAAATAGTTGGTACTCTGCAACTTCTGAGCAAAATCATGTGTTATGTTGTATAACCACAAAACGTATTCTACGTGTAATGTAACAAAGGCATTCGACATTTTAGAAAGGAAAATAACATAATTGCTAAAGTATTTTATTGTATAAACTTATTGCACAGTATGACCCCCTTAGCCTTCCTGCATGATACTGATTAAATATATAATTCATATAATAAAAATAGTAAATATTTACTTCCATCCTTTCGTGTAAGAAGGTATTACTTTTCAATTCAGATAGAAAAAATAAAGTTTTTACTTGGATATTACTATCAGAAGATTATTCTATCGATTTAAAATTCTAGGCAGCATAGATTCATACGCGTGCAATTGTTTTGTCTGATTTTTACATTTGATTTCTTTTTCCCTTCATTCGTTCATTGTCATTTCCAGCATTTATTCGTAAACTATCGTACTAGTACTGGCAGTGTTACCAACCAAAAGCTACAGTATAACTATAGTTTTTCTTGTACTGTATGATACATGGTTTGTAATATATTACTACCATGCCAATTAATCACTGATAA
>JAOXYI010112998.1:0-11963 GCA_028566495.1 Lithophaga antillarum | reverse complement strand
TCCGGTTCCGGTCATTTCCGGTCACGTGCCTTCCGGTGACGTCATGGTGACGTCACTTCCGGTGACGTCATTTCCGGGGGTCCTCCACAAGGTCCTCCACCTCCTCCGCCTGCTCCGCCACCCAAATGCTAACTGAACGGTCCCCCTATACTACTAACCCCTAACCAATGTGGGCTTTAAACAAGCAGTACATCAACTGAACAAACCATATTTTCGAGGAGTGTTCATGCGTGATCAGCTACCAGATAAACTCCTGACCGGGAATGTGGTATTTTGAACCATGACAACTTCAAGGTAGAATGGACCTGCTGGTTCAAGGACAAGTCGATGTAGGTTTACTTCGACTCTTGACCTTAGCAGGGTTTTGGCTGTTGTTTTTAGGCCCTTTTTTGTTTTGTTGCTCCCAATATTTTTACTTTTCTTTGGCATTCCAAACTTTTGGCTCTGAGCGTTCCTGACGAAAGCGCTTTGAACGCAGCAAATTCGGTATATTTGATTTAAAAATTGAGACTCTGGCTTGTAGTAAATAGATAAAGTCCGGCGGTATATCATAGAAATATGAAAAAAACTTTCGCTGGACACACATCAACAACAGATAGTACTTTATACAAGCCGTATAAGAAATATATTAATCAAACACGTGATTCTTCACATTTAGCATTTTATCTTTTTTCTCGTATTTGCTTTATATATATTTCTATGTACGTTTATTCAGTACTGGCCTTCTAAATTGGCGCCATACGATATAACCAATTAATTAAATGACCTTCTGTCGCGAATAAATTTGTCAGAATTGAGGTTATATAACGTCATAAACAATAGGTCGTACAGGAGGTAGATCACACGCCCGGGATCACACACAGATTCACAAAAACTATTTTACCATTACGTATATACAAAATCTATTTACGTATCTATAAATAATGGATTTTCGGTTCCAATTCATCTATTTTTGTTTCATTTTCAATGGATAAAATCTCATCGAATTATTGTATAAATATTTACAAATTTATGAAAAAATTACAATGATAAAATAAATTTCTGATTTTATATTATTTTTTCGCTCGCTGTTTTAGTCAATAAACGGATTGTTATAATGTGCCACATTCCAATGACTATTCGATAACCTAGATATGGGAACCTGGTGGCCAAATGGTTATGGTGGCTGACTCATAACCACTAGCCTAACAGCGCTGTCGTGGGCTCGAGTCCTGCTTAACCCGCTTCGTATGTTAAGGTTTCAAGACATCTACCGACGGCTAGATAGCTGTCTGTACTTTCCTTCCCTAGTAAATCTGGTAGTCACGCTATAACCGAAAAATTGCTGAAAGTGACGACAAACCTCAACAAACCAACTCATCCCTAATATAAAGCATTAATGTCGCATTTGGCCTTTATGTGTGCCAACTACACCGTCTGAGGAAGAACTTCTGGACAATCATAGATCGGCAATTCTTTAACCTTCAAACAAACGAATAAAACAGAAAACTCTATTTATTTGATTAATACTGTTTCGGACCATTGTTACTGTCATGATTTAAAAAATTAGGTAGTTCTAGTAAGATCAGAATGTCAAAAGAAGTTCAAGGCTGACATTTTTGCAATAAATTATAAATTATAATTTTCATTAATCAATGTGATCTCATCTGTGTATTATTAATTACTATCTGTTTGGGACATATATTTTATATAGGTAGAAATATCACAGGTTAACCTGTTATAATCACTTCTGAAGATTCAAATAGATTAGCTAAGCTACATGTATATACAGGAATTTGGTAACAATTATTTTATTTTTATTATGTTTGGCTAATTTTATAACAAAAGTGGTACTTTGGATGTTCCTGCTAAATCGTTTTCTGACGGACGTCTCTGGTTACATGATTTAGCTAATTGCTCCTCACGTCTGGCTGTAAAGATTCACCAAAGCCTATCGCCTTTTAGTTGTTTGTTTGAGCCTGATATTGGGCGAAAAACTATTTATCAGTCACTGGCCGAAGGTCGGTGATTCTCTACGGGTGCTCTGGCCAACCCCTCCAATTAAACTGTCGCAACGATATAACTGAATAATTGTCAAGCCGAAATCAAACAATCGCAATCCATCAATAAACCAAGTAATCAATCTAATTATAAAACCCTATAGAGTAATTTATTGTGAAGTTTAGATTGTATTGTTACCTGTTTTTAACTCACTTTCAACACTTGTGTTGTGTCTAATCCCCCTTCTTTGTATCAAGATATGATTGTATTGTTTCTATCAAAGTCATAAAGAAATGTTCGTTCTCATGAAGGCCAATTTGATAACTTATTCGATATTTTCAAACTTTAAAATGTAATGTCGACTACTGAGATGCATATGCGAAATTTCGAGATGTTATGTAAGCTTCAACGTATTTTTCTTATACGTGACTGCAACTGGCATGCGGAATTTTATATTTTAATCCTTACTCCTGGGAACTGGTGACTAAGTTGAGGTCACTGAGTCACGACATCTAGCAAAACAATGCTGTCGTAGGTTCGAGGTCCATTTGCCCCACTTTGTGTTGAGATGTCCAGACACCTATCAGACACGGGATTTCACCAGTCAACTTGATACACGTGTCAGAGTTTTCTGCTCCTCTAATAAATCCGGTAAGCACGATATAGCTAAAAAATGCTAGAAAAGTGACAATAAACCCTAACAATCCACTTTAACTCTAAATTCTGCTTTTTTTTAAATTCTAATACACCTATCTTCAGGTGTAATCTACCTGTACGAGATGCTCTCAACATAAACTTCCATTGAAAACATTTAGTAAATGAACAGAAATGTTTATTATAAACTATGCCAAAATGATCAACTTCATTATATAAATTTGTTATTGAACAAACATATTCATTACATTTTATAGACCGGTACACTTTCCTTTAATTTACGCAAACCTATCTACTGCTAAAACAAAAGCGCCTTACCCTGCTAGTATTACTTTCCAAGAAGTCGAAATAAAAATGGGTCTTGACGCCAGGTTGTTTTGTCTAAACCACATATGCATGTATTTAAATTAATACGTTTTTCTACATTTAATTGTTGGGAATTACATATACAAAACCACCAAAATATTTCCTTTCTTATTCTTTCTTAGTTATTCTGATTTTCACCTGAGATGGCTCATTTACCTAAAGTTCAAATAAATACACAATTATGTGACAGCAAAAACTTATATGTAGTTTTATGTAAAAATTTTCAGCATAAACTTAATGGTGTATAAAAAAAGTACGGTTGTCCAAAAGTCGAGATGTCCTAAATAATGAACTTTGGGATTTTATAACAATCAAATTCATATGCATGTATTTTATGGCTTCAAATGGTGTAATGTTTCTACACATATGATATATATTTATTTAAAATAACAATCAGTTCAATATATCATCTGTTACAGATTTTATAACTCTGGGATGAGGACTATTTCGTTTCACAAATACTACATTCCTGGTCCGCATTTAGTGGTTGTAGACCTTAAGTGCTGTAAGTATGGTGCTTTTCGTAAGTTAACTGCTGATACATCGTATCGCAACATGGGAGAATATTAGTCTTATCCATCCAAATACAAAACAATTGAAAATATTTGCAGTAATATATTCTAAGTATTTTGTTAGCTTGTATTAATAAATAGCATTAATCCCTCTTGCTCAAATTTACATTTCTGTTCGAATGCAATGAGTTTCTCATCCATTTTGTGGCTGATTCAGTGTGATATACGACTCTTATCTTCCAATTTTAATGTCGATATTTGTATTTGTATGCTTTAAGTACTACTGAAATGTTACCCGAAACATGCTTATGTCTAATACTGTGGTTGTTTTTCTAAGGTAATGAAGGCTGTCTCCAAGACTGTACACTTATAAATGGGCAATGTAACATTAACTTCATAAGAATTGCATGGCCTTAAAAATCCTGAGCTTTATTGATAATCAAATAAATTGATTAATTATACTGGTAATTGTATAGATTATATTGTGATAATTCAAACAGTTTCTTGACTGTTTCACACAAATTCTGATAATATCGAGCAATTTCAGATTCCAACTTTCCAACCTTTCTGGGTTGTGAGTTCAAGCCTTGCTCGTGGCGAGGTGTGCTCGACTCCCACCTTAAGTGACAAGGATAGCCAGTTGTCCTGCCAACTTTAGGGGGTTCTCATCGGATACTCCCCTATAAAAACTTATATAGCTAAAAAAATGCTGAAGGTGGTGTAAAACCCCGTTCAATCAATCAATCAATCAATCAATCCAAGCTCAATTAGAAAGACGAGTAAAATCATTTAGCTTTAAGACAAAGTTAATGTAGTGCAGTTTGGTACGAAAGGCCCAAAACGGTTGATTGATTGATTGATTGTTGTTTTACGACCGGCGAGCAATATTTCAGCTATATTCAGGACGAGAACAAATTAATCAATGCTCAATAGTTAAACGGGGAATAGGACAGACCATTGGGCAGAAAATTTAGACTGCCACTCGAAAGGGAGGATACATTGGGTAGGGACGAGAAATTTAGCCTTGCAACTGGCCACCTATGGACCACCCACGAAGAGCTTGTTACAAGGGTTCTTTAACGTGCAGAGTGTGGCATCTCCCAACACAGGACCTTGGATTTTACGCCCCCATCCGACGGACGTTGGTTGTGTATTTATGATCCCGCACAATCGGAGGACATTCCGTTTAGGAGGGGGTCGTACCCAGCTAGGTGGAGAACCTGGTTCCTATTTCTATACCTCGGAAATCCTCGGGGGCCGCTCAAAACGGAGAGGACTGGATGACCGAGTGGGTAAGGTCGCTGATTCATGTCAACAAGCCCAACACTGCTGATGTGGATTTGAGTACTGCTCGGCCCGCTTTGTGTGTTAAGGTTTAAAGTCACCTACCCAAGGCCGAGGTTTCACCGGTTCAGCTGAATACTTCCTGGTCTTTTCTCCCCCAGCAAAACTGTAGTCACGATAAAGCTAAAAAAATGCTGATAATGACGGTAAATCCCCCCAATCAACCAACCAACCCAAAACGGAGTTTTGCTGTTCTGTAGTTACGTTTTACACAACAATGGAAATGATTCGGTAAAAACAGAATTAAAAACTATTGAGAAAGTCCAGTTGCAAAAATGAATATGATGGCTCAAAAATTGCAAAATACGATAGAAAGAGTAGTTCCATATTCTTTTTATGCACTCGTGACGAATAGTCTTGGACATATTAATTTGTCCTCGTCCGTCCGTCCGTCCGTCAGTCCGTCCGCACAAAGGATGTATGGTTTGTGCAGCGAACTACTCTTTATTTCAATGTAGAACTTTTTCTTTGCAGCATGTTTGTGCATATTTTGTAAATGTGCATGTGGTCAGGGTTAAGATTTTCATTAAATTTCTAAGAAACTGGGGGACGTTAAACTTAGTCATTTTTCACAGACATTTTGTATGGAGGGTATAAGGTTTGTGTGGCTAAATCTTTATACAATTTTCAATATAGAACCTTTTTGCTTTGCAAAATGTCTATGCATGTGAGTCAAGATTAAAATTTAATTAATTTTTACCAAGATATTGCGGGTTGTTGGAAGTCATTATACATAAACATTCTGCATGGAGGGTAAAAGGTTTGTGAGCCTACCTAATCCTGCAGTTTCCATGTCAAGATGTTTGCTTTGCAGGATGTTAGTACATATATCGAAGATGTGCATGTAATCCGGATTGAGATTTTGATAATTTTTTTACACAATTTTAGATTGTTGAACTTTGTTTGCACATCTTTTACAGCCTCATAGAACTTTCTCACTTTGCCTGATGTATTTTTGATGCAATAACATACTGACTTATTAAGCACCCGTTCACACTTCATCCTTTCAGAAAAAAAAGTATTTCCAACACACCTGTTATATACGCGAATGTCATTTTGAGGGCATCATATGTGTCTTACAGACACAGACTTTTCAAATATGTGCTACAGATAAAAATTCTATGCAAACAGTAATTATCCCTAATGTCGCATTTGGCTTTTATGTGTGTCAAGTACACCGTCTGAGGAAGAACGTCTGGACAACCATAGATCGGTACTTATTTTACCTTCAAACAAACGAATGAAACAGAAATCTCTGTTTATTTGTTTGATACTGTTTCGGACCGTATTTACTACCATGATTTAATAAATTAGATAGCTCTAGTAAGATAAAAATGTCGACAGAAGTTCAAGGCTGACATTATTGCAATAAATTATAAATTATTATTTTCATTAATCAATGTGATCTCATCTGTGTACTGTTAATTAGTATCTGTTTGGGACACCTATTTTATATACACAGCAATATCACATTTTGTATGTCAAGTATTAAGCTGTTATATTCATTTTTAAAGATTCTGATAAATTAGCTAAGCTGCATATATATGCAGGAATTTGGTAACAATTATTTTATTTTAATTTTGTTTGGCTAATGTTATAACAAAAAGGTGCTTTGGGTGTTCCTGCTAAATCTTTTTCTGATGGCAGTCTCTAGTCACTTGATTTAGGTACATTTGTAGCTCGTCAGCACGTCTGTCTGTAAAGATTCATCAAAGCCTATCGCCTTTTAGGTGTGTTTGGGCCTTGCAGAAGGTCGATGATTCTCTTCGGGTGCTTTGCCCCCCCTTCCTCCCTCCACCAATTAAACTGTCGCAACTGAATAATTGTCAAGCCAAAATCAGCCAATCAATCCATCAATTAATCCATAATTACAAAACCGTAAAGGGTAATTTATTGTAAAGTTTGAATTAGATTGTTACCTATTTCTAAGTTACTTTCAACATTTGGTCTTATCTTATCATTTTTTTGCTGTGCTGTCCATCAAAATAAGATTGTATTGTTTCTATCAAAGTCGTACAGAAATTTTCGTTCTCATGAAGGCCGGTTTGACAACTTATTCAATATTTTAAAATTTAAAAATGTTATGTCGGCTACTGAGATGCATTTGCGAAATTTCGAGATGTTATGTAAGCTTTAACTTATTTTTTCTACTTGACAGCAACTGGCTTGCGGAATTTTATATTTTAATCCTTAATCTTGGGACACTGGGTGACCAAATTGAGGTCACTGATTCATGACATCTAACCAAACAACGCTGTCGTAGGTTCGATGTCCGTTTGCTCCACTTTATGTATTAAGATGTCCAGATACCTACCAAGGTTGGACTTTCACCGGTCAGCTTGATATAGGTGTGAGCATTTTCTGCTCCAAAAAATGTGGTAATCACGATATAACTAAATATTGCTGAAACAATAAATCCTAACTTTAACTCTAAATTCTGGTTTTTGTTTTTTATTCTGATACACTTATCTCCAGGTGAAGTCTACCTGTATGAGATATTCTCAACATAAACTTCCACTGAAATGATTTAATAAATGAATAAAGATGTCAACAGAAGTTCGCGCTTGACATGTCAGCATAATTTATTATTTTTTTTCATATCAGTTAGAAATGTTTGTTATAAACTATGCTAAAACCGCGATCAACTTCATTATATAAAATTGTTGTTGAACAACCACATTCATTAAATGTTATAGACTGGTACACTTGCCTTCAATTTACACAAACCTAATGCTAAAACGAATGCACCGTACCTTACTATCCAAGAAGTCAAAATAGAAATGGGTCTTGACGCCAGATTGGTTTGTCTAAACCATATATGCGTGTATTTAAATCAATACATTTAATATGTTTAATATATTTTAAATACAGATATCACCAAAATATTCCCTTTCTTATTCTTTCTTAGTTTTTTTCTGATTTTCACCTGAGATGGCTCACTTACCTGAAGTTCAAATAAACTGACACTTATGTGACAGCAAAAAATATAGGTACTTAGTTTTATGTAAAAAATTTTCAGCATAAACTTAATGGTGTATAAAAAAGTACGGGTGTCCAAAAGTCGAGATGTCCTAAATAATGAACTTTGGGATTTTACATCAATCAAATTCATGTCCATGTATTTTATGGCTTCAAATGGTGCTTTGGTCAAATATGTTAGCTAAAATCCTTATAATATTTGTACACATATGATATACTTTTATTCAAAATAATAATCAGTTTAATATATCATCTATTACAAATTTTATAACACAGAGATGAGGACTATTTTGTTTCACAAATACGACATTCCTGGTCCGAATTTAATGGTTCTAGACCTTAAGTGCTGTAAATATGGTGTTTTTCGTAAATCCACTGCTGATATATCTTAGCTAGTGTATAAAGTTTGCTATCATTGTAACGTAATATAATTACTTCATATACCATTCATATTACCAACATGGGATAATCTTAGTCGTAGCCATCCAAACATAAAACAGTTGAAAATATTTGCAGTAATACATTCTAAGTATTTTGTTTTGCTTGTATCAATAAATAGTTAATCCTTTCATCTCAAACTTGCATTTCCGTTCGAATGCAATGAGTTCCTCGTCCATTTAGTGGCTGATTCAGTGTGATATACGCGTTTTGTCTTCTAATTTGAATGTCGATGTTTGTATGTATGCTTTAAGTGCTACCGAAATGTCACCCAAAACACTGTGGTTGTTTTTCTAAGGTAAGGATGGTGTCGAAGGTTGTCGCCAAGACAGCAGACTTATAAATGGGCAATGTAACATTGACTTCATAAGAATTGCGAGGCCTTACAAATCTTTGACTTTATTAGTAATCAAATAAACTGATTATGCTGGTTATTGTATAGATTATATTGTGATAATTCAGACAGTTTCTTGACTGTTTCACACAAATTCTGAAAATATCGAAGCAATTTGAGATTGCTAAGACTGGTTTAGACGCAGCCATAGTAAGTTCCGACAATACTGCAACTGCAGTCAGACGCTGTCAATGAAACTTTCACAGACCCATTCCGACTTTAACCTTTCTGGGTTGTGAGTTCAAGCCTTGCTCGTGGCGAGGTGTGCTCGATTCCTACCTTAATTGACAAGGATAGCCAGTTGTCCTGCCAAAGGTAGAGGGTTCTCACCGGATACTTCCCCTATAAAAACTTATATAGCTAAAAAATTGCTGAAGCTTGCTTAAAAAGTACTAGACCAGGCCATTAGGCAATTCCTTAATAGTTGAATTGTTATGAGATTCCATGATGTTACTGATCTGTTAGAATTATCGTAGTGCAGTTATCCTTGATCTTGCTGATTTCCCCAAATTGGAATGGTCATAAAGTTGCATCGATATGAAGCTCCTGAATTGATTGATCAACAAATTTATCGAAAGACCTATCGAATATTTACGTTGTAACAGTAAAGTGCCCTATGGCTATGCATGACCAATGGCAAATGCTTTGCACTGATCAAACAAAAAAGTATCCCAGAGCAATTATCCTTGATTTCTCAAAAGTGGAACGGCCATAAAGTTAGACCTAGCGGAAGTAATAAATAACAATTTACAGATTGATTTTAAAAATTGTCAGTTAGTTTTCATTTTCTTTATTCTCATGTGAATATCTCTATATATTAACAAAACTTGTTGTTTTTATTGTTTATTTATGGACATAGGTTGTTGATTTCAGGTCGGTTGATTGACAAGCTAACCAATATTTTACAAGCTGCGGTTTGACCCCTTACATAAGGAAGTAGTTTTCGACACTGACCCAAATTCTCAACGGTAAAAAAATGACAAATGGTTTGTCAAATAAACAGCCATATATTTTTGACTTTTATATATTGATGAATTAATTGACTTTTCTTTCTCTCATATTTTACTAAGGTGAACTTACATTCGATAATTAAATCAACTGTATCAATGCACATCAATCATTACACATTGCTAGCTTGACTCCCTTCAAGCTACTATCAGGGATTATCAACTGTGTTAAATTTTCGATGAAAAACGAAAAAATAGTTTTTGCATTATTACAAGAGTTCATTACGTTATTGCATGGCAATATTTGGGTCACTACTGAGAAATTATGTTACTCTGAAATACGCCTTTCAGTAAATATCATTCAGATTTGACTTTGGGCCAAGTTAGGGCCGTTACTTCCCCTATTCCCTTCTTTACGTTATGATGTCTTCACTAATAAGAAATATATTTTTAAAATTATTAGGTAATCTGCGTCCCTCCGAAGTTTTATGAAGGTTTGTAAGATACATGTACTTGAAGTATTGAAGACGTTATTTGCATTATTTGCCCAATGGAGAAAAGTTTGCGTCTTGGTGAGATAATAACACTATTCTGAAATTATTTGCGTTATCATGAGATAAGTTGCACATGGTTCTAGAGTTCTCTAATTTAAATGTCCTTCATATTGTAAGTGCTATTTCACGTCTGGATCACGGAGTCAGTGACGGCTACTTGGAAGAACAAAATACACCTTTTTAATGAGTTTTGAATCAGTTTAAGTGTTATTTTGAAATATTGTCGTCCGACATCGTAAAATGCTTCGTGAAACAGAATACGTTTGCAGTGAGTGCACTAGAAATTGACCGAAAATGGGAGATTACTCCGTAAAAATGCAAAAATTAGATTAGTCCTCTTCTCTTGCTAACGCCGAAGTGAGTAAGGGGAGAGAACTAGTACTAGTAACTTGTGTAGCGGCGGCTAAACAGTTTTGAAATCAGCTTAAGTATTATTTTGAAGTATTGTCGTCCGACAACATAAACAGAATGCGTTTTTGCAGTGAATGCACTATAAATTGACCAAAAAAAAAAGGGAGATTACTCCGTAAAAACACAAAACATTTATTAGTCCTCTTCCCTTGTTCACGCCAAAGTGAGCAAGGAGAGAGTGAATCAGTCTAAGGCAAGACTTTATAGATAGATAGGAGTAAACTGTCTCTTAAAATCTTAAATCTAAAACACATTCATGCCAATGTTATACACGTTCTGAAAGTGGTATTTGCGTACAATGTGTATAATAATACTTAAAAAATAATTTTGTGTAAATGACATGGATGTGTCGCATATTCTGTATGAATTACGTGGGTTTAATGTGGAGTAGTAGAAGAATATTTTCGTATAAAACTGAAACTTTGCCGCAACAAATTAATCACATCATTGAGCGTTTCTATCTGGTCACAATTCAAAATTCACAATAGATCTAATAATCTGAAAGAACACACCATATACATGTATTTGATAATGTGTTTTTGCAAATCTGTCACTCATATTCAATCAGAGAAAATTAGAAGATTAATAATTAGATTCCATATTTTTTTTTAGAGCTTTTGTGCGTTTTCCCCATTTTACATATTTATTTCTCCGGATTTTCAATCCCCAGTAATATAATATTTGGCAGCTGTGCGTTTCATCCTGACAAATCCAACATCATGGATGGCCGTCATAGTTCCTTGAAGATTGTTTTATCGTTTTATGTATGTGAAAAGTTAATTCTCTCTGCATTGTAATATAAACTGTAAAAGGATCGTTATTTTGTAACTCAATCAATTCGAAGGGTCGGATTAGCTATTGCCATTACTTGGCATCCATTGTTATTATCCACGCACTTTCTGCGAAAGTTCGGGGATATAGCGACCGCCTTCGTCCGTCCGTCCGTCCGTCTGTCCGTCATACTTTCCTTGTGATTTTTGAACTCCTCCTACACTTTTGAGTTTTGGTTTTTAATTTTGTTATAGAATGGTTGCATATAACATGTAGATGCACAATAAGCTTTCGGAATTTCGAAATTGGTCCAGAGGTCCAAACAAGGGGCCCAAAAGGGTCAGATGTACACGTAAGGCATGTGACTTGAACTCCTTCTACATCTTTAGGCTTATAGTTACAATTGTGTGATAGAATGGATACATTTCATCTGTAGATACGCAATAAGGTTTGGAAATTTTGATTGCGGTTCCAACTTTGGTAAATTTCCTGGAAGTCTCAAAGACCAGTATTTTTGGGGATTTTGATAAGAAATTATGTACATTTCAGATCACCTCAGCAGTAACACTAATTTGGATCATTTGGAAGTCAAAAATATTTGATTCCAACTTTG